>PVHP010001989.1:0-96590 GCA_004024765.1 Zapus hudsonius | reverse complement strand
GGAGCTGCTCACAATCAGTTCACAGGGAGGAGGCAGAGCGGCGAATGCTGAACACTCAGCCAGCTCTCTTTTTCATACAGTCCTGGAATCCAGCCCACAGGTACCACTGACAGTTAAAGTGGCTCATCCCACCTCAACTAATCTAATCTAGCAAATCCCTCACAGACCTGATCAAAGATGTGTTTCCACGGTGATTCTGAATCCTAGTTGACAATAAGATTAACCATTACAGACAGTAAAAGAATTTACCAAAACACAGACAAAGAGAATTTATTGGAATACACTACAAGAAAGCAATAGGTGAGTTCCTGGAGAAGGGATCTCACTGCTGAGAGAATGTGTGAGTTATGTGGTCTTATCATCATGTGACTAATGTGTGAGCACCCAAAGGGATAGGCAGACCTCTCGTTTTCTTGTTTAGTAGAATTATAGCATATGTTGATTTTCTTGAGATTGGCCATCTGTGTAGGGCACAGGGGCTGCGATCTAAATGTCTGTTTAAGACACATCATGGGTCACTAGGTGTCAGGCTCCAAATGTCATGGACTGATTGTCAAAGTGCAGGATTTTTTTTTTTAATTTCTGGCCTTTTGTCTCTGCAAAGTCCTCACCAAGGTAGGAGGATCACTGTGAGTTTGAGGCCAGCCTGAGACAACATAATGAATTCCAGGTCAGCCTGGGTGTGTGTGAGAGAGAGAGAGAGAGAGAGAGAGAGAGAGAGAGAGAGAGAGAGAGAGAGAGAGGAGAGAGAGAGAGAGAGAGAGAGACCCTACCTTTAAAAAAGGAGAAATATTGATGGCTCTGGCTCTCACTGTATGGCTCTGCTTATTTATTTTTTTTGCCATGATGCCAGAGCCAAGTATTCTGTATGTCACCGCAGCGACCTGCTCCATGTTGGCCAATGGTCAGCCATGCCTATAGCAAACAGTTATTCCAACTTCTGGCAAACCAAGGCCTAGTTATTGTTGGTGTGGAGACTTCTCTGACAGGAGGGCTTCTGGGCCTTTCCCTTGGAGCCAAGCAGGCATCCCTCCCACCACTGAGCTGAACATCCCTCTCCCTGCATGACCCTCCCCCACACACCTACTCCCATCAGTGCAAGAATGACAAAAGGATTTTTAGATCCTTTCAGAATGCAGGCTCCCACTTCACTTTTTAAAATATCTCTTGTAGCACAAGGCAAAGACTGTCACTCAGCTATGTTCCAAGGTTCCAGATTATTTGGACGAATCCAAAGAAGAAACAGAAGAGTTGAAAGCTGACCTGCATGCAGCCGTTCCTTCAAGGGTCAGCCCTCCACATACACACACAACACACTTCCACATACATATGCATGCAGTCTCCCCAGTGTCATGAATACTCCAGATGACCGAGAGTAGAACACAGGATCCGGTGATGAAGTTCAAGGTATTAATAATGGGCAGCCTTAGAAGCTGAGACTCCTTCATATTTACCAGTCGTCAGAGATACACAGTGTGAGAAGTCAGACCTGTGTGGGACCCCAAGGGTGTCCAGAAGAGAAATCTTTCATGCTGGCTTACCATCACCATGGAGCATATAATAAAACCTCTTAATAGGGCTTTGCAAAAAAAAAAAAAAAAGTGCCTCTTTGTATGAACAGAAGTGGATTTTCTTTCTTTTTCTGACAATCTCCTCAGACAACAGTATTTGCCTTCTTGTACCTTTCCATTTTGACTTCTGAAGCCATTTCTGGGCTGCAGGAAATGGAGGTGTGAATACCAGAGTTCAGATGCTCAGAACCCACATGAAACCAGACACTGTAACACTGGTATCTATAATCTCAGCACATCTATAGCAAGAAGGGAAGTGGAGACAGAAGCTTGCTGGCCAGCTAGCCTGGCATGCACAGTGATAAGCAAGAGACCCTGCCTCCAACAAGGTGGGAAGCCAGGACCATCACCAGAAGTAGTTGTCCTCCGACTTACACACACACTCACACACACACACACACACACACACACACACGGAAAACCACATTTCTATTTTTTTTTTGGTCCGCAAATATAATTCAAACGATTTTGGAAAAGCCAACTCTTAATAGACATTCAAGGTCGCCACCATCAACTTATACCACAGCTTCCTGCCTCCATAGATGAACTCTAGACACATGTGCCATTTTGTGCATCTGGATTTATGTAAATACTAAGAAACTGAACCTAAGCCAGCAGGCTTTGCAAACAAGAACCTTTAACTATTGTGCCATCTCCCTGGTGCCTGGGATGAGATTTTAAAGGTTGTATGAATTTACCACAATTAAAAATATTTTTAAATTTTTATTTTTTAAAAAAAAAATTTATGGGCTGGAGAGTTGGCTAAGTAGGCACTTGCCTCCAGTGCCTAAGGCCCCGGGTTCAGTTCCCCAGGACCCACATAAGCCAGACCCACAAGGTGGTGCCCTGGTGCTCCCTTGCTCTCTCTCTCTCTCTCTCTCTCTCTCTCTCTCTCTCTCTCTCTCTCTCTCCCTCTCTCTCCCTCTCTCTCTCTCATCTCTCTGCTTGAAATGAATAAAATATTTTTTAAAAATTTATGTGTATATATATTTGTGTGTGTGTGTGTGTGTGTGTGTGTGTGTGTGTGTGTGTGTGTGTGTGTAAGGGCACACACATCCCATGGCATGTTTGTGAAGGTCAGAGGGCAACCTCCAGGTGTCGATCCTCTCCTTCCATCTTGTGAAAGCCAGACTAGCCAGTGGGCTCCCAGGTTCTCCTGAGTCTCCCTCAGATTGCCCTGCATGTGTCAGTTCTGCCTCCCTCTGGCTTTACATGGATGCAAGGTATCCAGCTGCTGGTCCACAGGCTCACAGAGCAAGTACCTTTAACCACAGAGCCCTCTCCCCAGCCCCCAAATAATTTAAAAGTAAAAATAAAATGAATGCTAGATCTGGGCTGAGAAGATGGTTCAGTGGTTAAAGGTGCTTGCTTGCAAAGCTTGTCAGCCTGGGGTTTCAATTCCCTAGTACCCACTGAAAGCCAGATGCATAAAGTGGGCGCATACATCTGGAGTTCATTTGTAGTGGTAAGAGACTGGCACCTTGCCATTCTTTCTCTCCTCTCTCTCTGTATCTCTCTTTTTCTCTCTCTCCTCACAAATAAAATTTTAAAAATATTTTTAAAAATTTTAGTAGATGCTGTCAAAGTTTTCATTCCCACACAGTATATGAAATGGCCTGCCTCCCAAAGCCTCCCGCACATGGGCCTGGTCAGTCTTCATCATGGTCACGGCAAGTGGAGGAAACAGGACAGAAATTGACTCCCAGCTCGTGAGTGTAATCGGAATGTTCATCTGCTGGGCCCCATGCAGATCCTTACAGGGAGGGGGGCTGGGCAGTAGATCCTGTGGCCTCTTTCTTCAGTGTGGATGTAGATCTCTGTAGCTGTCTCTGGAAACCCCCAGAGTTATTTGAGTTCTCTCCCCCATCCCACTTCCCAACCTCAGAAGTGATGACTCCTCAAATCGCAGACTGGCCTACATATTCCCCTGAAACAGCTGTCCTGCACAATCACTTAAGACTTGGCTTAAAAAATAGCCTTTGTCATGAATAGGCTGGCTCCTTGGGAACAAAGCCCTCATAGAAATGTTCCTACCTCCATGAAGGGCAAACAAAAGCTGACCCAGCTTTCTCCTGCTAGTGACCACCCCTCCCTGCCCTGCAAACAAATCAGTAGTTGAAATCTTTTCATATTTTCAGCAGGGAACAGAAAACTTGTGTTACTATATCCATTTGAAAAATTCCCCAAAGAGCTCAGAGAGTTGTCTGAATTCATGGTCAGTATAAGAAGTCAGATTTTTTTAAAAAAAATATTTAATCTATTTATTTAGCTGTAAGCAGAAGAAAGAGAGAGAGAGAGAGAGAGAGAGAGACAGAGAGAGAGAGAATGGGCAAGCCAGAGCCTCCAGCCACTGCACACGAATTCCAGATGTGTGCACCATTTTATGCATCTGCCTCTATGTGGGTACTTGGCCCTAGAACTCAGGTCCTTAGGCTTTTCAGGCCAGTGCCTTAACCATTGAGCCAACTCTCCAGCCCAAAAAGTCAAATTTCAATTTTAGTTGTCCCTTCAGATACTAAAATAGCAGAACCCCCAGCCCTGGAAAGCCCTAGCAGATAATCAAGTCAAGCTGTCCAGGAGGAGAGTGGGATGTCAAGTTTCTAAACAAGCCACCTAAGACCCACCTGTGCCTTATTAATGGCTTTTCCCTCCATCTGAGTGAGTTAAGAAACACTGTTCTCCCTGGGAGGGGGTGAGTGGGTGGATGAGTGGGCGTGAAGCTCAGCCGTCTCCTTGTCTCAGATATCTATCTGGTTTCTTTGCTGCAGGAAGGAATCAAAGTTGCCTGCTTAAATAAAGGGGTTTGCCATGAACTCTTAACTTCTGTGCTGATGGATATGGAGGGCTGCTAAGTGGGGAGATGGCTCCTCAGGCTACTCCCCTCCCTAGCTTTTTTTCCATGAGCAGAGTCTTGGAGGCAGATTTGGAGTGATAAGCTCAGGTAAGAGCTAGTCTCAGTCACCTAGGAAAGATGTTTGTAGTAGAAACAGTTATATACTGTATTGATCCACCCTCTGAATGATGGTGACCCCAGGGTCATAGATCCATGGCAGTTATATGGTATGGATTCTGAAACATGTTTTAAACACCCTAAACTCAAATAAGCCTGCTGGGGAAAGCTAAAAAGAATTTACTTCATTTGGGAGGGCAGGGAGAGAAGAGGAAAGGAAACAGACATTAAGAAAATTGTTGACAATTCCATGTCTGGAAAGCCTGTGGATTCTGTCCTGCTCCACCAGGAGTCTAAGGACATGACGCCTGGGGAGAAATGACTAAGAAAAGGGGAGAGCACTATATTGTTATTGTGCCCCAAACCTGCAATAAATATACACACACAAGGTATCTTTCAGACTGTAGCTTCTCCAGCTTTGTAGCCCTGAGCCTCTTCCCTCTGATGTCCTGGGTCCAGGAGAGGGAAAGGATGGATGTTGGGGGGGGAAGTATAGACAAGCATTGGATTTGTATTTGTGGCTACAGTATCCATATACACAAGGGAGGCCTTTCAGGGTACAGGATGAACAGGATGAAGTAGAATGAGAAGACAAGGATGGAGTTGGGGAGCCTTCATCCGTATTTACTTTTAACTTTTTTTATACAGGATCTCACTATTGAGCCCTGGCTTCCCTGAAACTCACTAGACAGACCAGCCTAACCTCAAACTTGTGACATTGTTCCTATCTCTGCCTCTTGAGTGCAGAGCTTGCAACAATGTTAGGGACCCACTAGCTCTTATGTGAGCTCCCAATAGCCTGAAGGAACCAGCCTTTAAGAGTTGGGTGGAAGGAACCCTGTTACTTGGTCACAGGAACCCACTCTTCCTACAAGCTGCCCTGCAACCAAGCCTCACCTGTTGGTAAAGCTGGCACAGCTTGTTGTTGAAGTGACAAATAGTTTCAGAAGAGTTTTGGGTCTCCTCAGGTCCTGGGGTCTTAGATAGTAAAGTGCTAATTTTATTGCCTCCAAGCCAAGGTGACATGTGTGAGACCTTTCCTTCCAATGGCAAGCTGTAATAAAGCTTTCCTCAGCCACCCACCTGCCCATCCTCAGGCATATACACACAGATAAATGAGCAGTTCTTGCTCTAGGTTTATTTAGCCATCTCTCCAGCCTCCCCCCCCCCTTTATTCAAAAAATTTTATTTGCAAGCAAGAGAGAGAAAGGAGAGGGGGAGGGAGAATGGGGGTATTTTTGATCAAGATTAAGCTTCCTACTTCCTACAGGTAGAGCCCTTTTGGAAGAGGTGTGTCACAGGGGTCAGATTGAGTCCAGCCCAAGAGGTAAGTAGAAAGCCAGTTTGAGCTATGGCTGTTCGTGCTTGCTGGTGTTGGTTCTCTCTGCTGTGGAGGTATGCTGAGGTGAGCCAGTTTCTTCCACCATGATGCAGTTTCCCCTGGAATCTGTAAGTCTAAAATACACCTTTCCTCCCAGAAGCTACTTCTGGTTGAGTGTTTATCACATGGAAAAGGTAAGCTCAACACCTTATATGAAAACTGGGTAAAATGTAGAAGCTGTTTTGTTAAAATGCTAAGACAATTTAGAGACATGGCCATTTTCCTGGGCGGTGGGGAGTGGGAGGTACTGCCATTCAGCTTTCAGGGCCCTTTCTGAAAGCTTAAGGATAGAGTATAATTCCTGTTCATCTCCCAGCCTCATCTTGTTCACGTACCCCAATGAATATACCCACCTGACACCCCTGGTCCAGCCCCCTGGAAGGATGCAGAAAGTCTGCTGTACATTGCTAGAGAAACCAACAGTGGAAGCACCAGTGGGAAGGTGACAATCAGGACCTGTGAGCAGGAGCATTTCTTTTTGGCACACCACTTGAGAGCAGATGTAACATGAGCCGTTACACAGCACTGTTGAGCAGTCCAGAGTACCCAGCAATCTTGGGCTCACTTTGAACTGCTAGCTTCAACTCTGGGGAAACTGAGGCAAGGTGGCTAGGAAAAAAAGAGGTCTCTTAAGTCCTAGGCTTGGGAATGGGATAAATGGGTGTGATTCCTGCGTGTGTTGAGAAGGGTGAGGTCAGAAGCAGTACAGCAGGCTGGGCTAGACTGTCTACTGGTAAATTTTGGCGGCTGCCTTTGTCCTGCCCTGAGGTCAGAAGACAGGCTGCTCCTGATGGGTAACGGTCAATCATACAGATTTCCTCACATTCAACATTCCCTTAGGAAGAACACTCTTGTCAAATGAGAAGTGAGAAGTGGCCGTGAGAAGGGAGTAAGCTTTCTAAATGCCCAGGGGCTGGCACACTCTACACAGACACTGGGCTGGGGTATTTGCTGTTGGTGTTGGTATCCTAGTGAAAGAGTACTGGCTAATGTCAGAAACCAGCCCAAACTGGCTCTGTGAGTTAGGGCAGTCTGACAATGGGGGCCTCAAGTTTCTTCATTGAGTTGATGAGGGGCTAGAAACATCTGGGATGTTAAGTTTCATCACATCAGCTTTCCAAACCCTCCTTCTGTCACTGGAAGGCCAGACTCCTGTCCCTCAAAGTTTGAGAGTAAGAGCTCTTGAACAAGAATGCTCTGATGAAATCACATCTGTTAAGAACTGGGGTGGGGGAATAGATGATACATTGACTAGAGGTGAGAAACAGTTTTCCTCCCCCAAGCAGACTTCCAGAAACCCAGATGACATTCTATATAGTAACCACTGAGGATAAGGTCACGTATCACTATCTAAGTATTGGGAAAATGGGTACTATTTCAGGAAGCATTCTGAGATGGACTGTCCCTGATTCTTTTGAGGAGTTACACAGTGAGCACCCAGGTGCACACCCAGCAGCTGGACATGGAGGACTGTTTGCAAGGCCAGCTAGTGCACTTGGGTGGGACAGGGGCGGAGAGGAGAGTCCACCCAGGGAAGAAAACAGCTTTGTAGCCTGTCTACTGTCCTTAGCAGGCCTGCTTACAGATAGGCCTGTAGCTGATTCTAGAACTTGGGACTTTAAGAAGGCTCCCTTCATTCTCCAAAATGGTTCAAAGTTATAAAAACACCTTTCCCTCTGGAACTCCAGGACTGGCATGTGCTTGACAAAAGACGCTATGTGACTAGCCCAGTAAGAGCTAAGCTTGCTAAACTTCCCTGGTAGGTAACATTTCACACACACACACACACACACACACACACACACACACACACAGTTACAACACCATGTGAGGATATTCTGTGTGACAGGAAAGGGCATTCACACCTGGTACCCCTACCTTGGCACCACATGCCTGTTCTGTTACAGGGTATGTTTAGAATGATTTTGCAAAAGTAAATCATGAGGGCTTGGGGAGATGACTTAGTGATTCAAGATGCTTGCTTGCAAAGCCTGCTGGTTTGGGTTCAATTCCCTAGCTGCACACATAAACCAGGACAGACAATTGTTTGCAGTGGCAAGAGACCCTGGTGTGCCCCCCCCCCACAAATTTATAAAATAATAAATCATTACTGTTGTATGCTGTCTTTAAACTCTTAGTGAGCTCCTGAAACAGAGTAGTCTTAGAGCTACTGCTACACACCTACATCTTGTACTTAAATCCTCTGCCACAGGGTTGTTGGGCTCATTAATGGCATTCCTGATTACAGCCTCCTCTCAGGGGACCTTACGAGAGGGATTCTGGGTTGTGGTAGAGAAGGCAGCAGGTTCATCATTCTAACACCTGATGTTGCTAGTCCCTCATCAATGCTGAGCCTCTTTAATCCTGAGATCAGGATCTGACAGCTGACTTGCTCCAGCTCCTTATCTTGCCCACCCACTGAACACACGCTGACATTGGAGCCCTAAAGCCCAGGAGTATCCAGACCCCATAGCTTACAGAACCCCTCAAGGTCAGGCAAAAAAGGATCTTAGAGCAATTTCTCAAAATGGAGACACTGAAGCCCAGATGGAGCATGTAAATGCTGCTGCCACCCCCGCCCAGGGTGTATTTCCATTGGCGTTGTTTTCTCACCACACCAAGTCATGAGGCCTCAAGGGTGGTGCTGAACTTAGAAATCCTGTTGTACTGAACAAACCCCTCTTATCCTAGGTGACCTGGGTCATTAGAAGCAGGTCTCCTTCCGCCCAGGGCAACACTCTTTGTTAGGAGGAAGCCCTGGGACACAGCACTGACACAACCCTGAATGCACAGGAGCACCCAGCTGTAAAGAACTGCACAAGATGGCCTTCAACACTTCTACCATGAGCCGTGAGTGCTTGCATTCAGCTATATTCCTCTGACCCTGGATATTATAGTTTTTGGTGTGTGTGTGTGTGTGTAGATGCTTGTACCACAGTGGAGGTCAGAGGAAACTTCAAGTGTCAGTTATCACTTTCCACCTTGTGACAGGGTCTCTCATTGTTCACTGCTGCATCCAATAAGCTAGCTGGTCCATAAAACATGCTGGGATTACAGATACATCCATCCAGCTTTACATAAATACTGGGGATCTGAACTCCAGGGATTCACTCTTGCACCAGTTTATCCACTGAACTGTCTCTCTAGCTCTGACCCTGGTTTTTTCAATTTTTGTTTTACTTATGTTTGTATGGGTATGTGCATGCACAGTGCACATGTGGACAATGTGTCTAAACCGCTGAATATTTGTGATCTCCTTCTACCTTCTCTCAGTCTCTCGCTGTTATTGCCACCATATGTGCTGGTCTAGCCAGCCCATAAGCTAGGATTCTCCTGGCTCCACCTCACATTGCTGTAGGAATGTTAGGATCACAGATATAAGGGTGCTGTGGAATGGAACTTAAAACAGCAGGCTTGCAAGCCATCTCCCCAGGTCTGGATTTCTTAATCTCAGCAGTCACAGAAATCTTTTTCTGGCCAGTATTAACCAGCAGCCCAGTTGGTTCTGTCTTTACAATTATTGACTCTAGTGGTGAGGGATTTTAGGGAGGTTTTTAATATTTCCATTTGATTTTTGTTTTCTGATACAGCTTTTTGAATTGTCTCTATCTTTATGCTGAATTGTGTTTTAATTTCAGTTTGACTTAATGCTTCCTGATACTCGCTCTTGTATTTGCTTGTCTTCGCTTAGTTTGGTTAGCCAATTCTTGTGATCTACCTAAATCCATCTGTTTCTCCTCAATTGTATTAAGCCTCGTAGCAAAGCTTGTGAGCTGGTTCTGTACCTTTTCTAGGTGATTTTCAATTTTTGCTTCAATTTCTATCCTTAATCTCTTCATAGACTCCATGCAAATTATGATCTGGGCTCAGTGTCATCTCATCCTGGGCTTACATCTGTACTCTCTCTCATAGTTTCACTGCTGACTTCCCAATTGGGGCTTGGTGGGTTTGGTGTGTGGCACTCAGCTTGTATGTTCTTCTTGCATTGTGATCTGCCCATTTTGGTTCCTCTTGGAGTGGTTGGGGGGTGTCCTTGTAGTGTGCTCTCCTCAGTGGTGTGGGCAGGGCGTGCACTGGGTTTCATGGGGTAGGCTAGGCACTCACTTGGTTTAACTGGGACTGTGTGCGCCCTCAGATCAGCAGCTGGGCTGGCGAGTGTTTTAGAACTGCAGGGGCTAGGGCTGAGTACACCCTCAGGCCAGCAAAGCAGCCCAGCTGGAACCAACCCAGCTCATTCCTTGAGTAGGGATCATAAAGAAAAGGACAACAAGTAAGAGATGCTATAACTTTATAAAAATGTAGTAATACAGCAAGATTTGATAGGGATTTCTGGAAAGTTTATAAAAAATCTGGAAAATGAGAAACATAACTCAATCAAAATTATAAAGCCAACATTTCGAGGATACGAGTCATTAGAGGGAAAATGAAGGGAGAGTGAGCAATAGCAATAGCAATAGCAGCAGCAGCAGCAGCACAGAAGAGATGCCTCTGCTTTAACAAGATTATCCAAGAGCAGTGTGACCCTGGGCTGAGGGGCAAGGGCTGCCAGTGACCATCAGAGGCATGGAAAGGCTTCCACAGACCACTGGCAGTGGGTGTAGAACACTGGCCTGCTGCAGACAGGCCCCTTTGCAACCCTTTCTTTCAGGATCTACTGGCCACATGGTAGAATCCCAAATCTACCCAAAGACTACGACTACCCCACAGTGGTGAGCTCAGTGAGAAGAAACTCAAGATGTCAACCTGAGCATGGTGTCAAACTTGCCAGGGAGAACCAAGAAACCTAGATGGAGAGAGCTAGCTGCATACAAAGCACTTCTTGGAACACCAGTACAATAGTCAAGCAAAGGTAGAAATACCTTGGAGAGACAGGCCAGGAACATCTCTGAACATTTCCATAGACAGAAAGAAAAGGTGTCCAAAGGATGCTGGGTGAATGCGTAACTAGATTCTGAGGTAGCCTAACCACAACTTGCACAGGAAGCGGAGAATGATCACAGCAAATGGAAGGAGAGAGGGAGGGTGGAAGGAGGGAGGGCAGAAAAGACACCAGAGAAAAAAGGCTAACACATCATGAAAGCCAGCTCATAGACAACCAGAAAGTAGCCTGAGTTCAGGGGTAACTGATGGCAAGACCCAAATGAACCCTGGGTGCACAGGGGTTTTGTGCTGCTCACAAGACATGAGGGATCCACAGAGGGATTTCCTGGCCCAGAGAAGGGGCACTCTGTGAAGTCAAGGGTGTCCATCTTAAATGCCTAGTCCTCTCCTGACTCACATCAAATGGTGATAAGCCAGAAAGTCTGAGACTATGGAGGAGTCCTATGATCTCTTCAAATACCACTCCTTTAAACTGAACGTATTTGAAGGGACAACTACTGTTAAATTTCAGCTTAGAAAGCACTCATAATCTCCCTGCAAGTGAGGGGCAATCATACCCTATGCAACCACTGAATGAGAAATAACAAGAATGAAAAGCAAAGGTAGCCTATACTTTTTTAAAACACTAATTCGCCTTTTTCTCTTCTGCCTCAGCATTCAGAATTCTAAGACTGGATGGAATGTTCTGAAGGATTAAGAGGCAGTAGCTCTGTAAAAATATTAGTATTTTCTCTGCTTTCCACATTTTCTTGAACGCCGTCTAGGACGCAGCTCACCGAAGTCTTCAACTTCATTTTCATAGTCTTCTTCCTGAACAATACCTATTTAAGAAGAAAAAGCAGGAACAAAGTGAGGACAGTCATTTCCTACTCTACTGAAAGTAAGGTTCAGCATCCTAGTAAAACTTAAGTGTTTCTGTAATCACTGTCTGAAGTTAAAGATACAAAAGCTTTTTGCCAGGGAACTAGAGACAGAACACTCCTTTGAGTGTTGATACTGCTTCCCAAGAAGAGCCAAAGTAAAGGCCTTCCTTCTTCCAAAATTCTATCCTTTCTTGAGTTGCTATGCCAATTATCTTTCTCTTGAAACATTACAAAACCATGGTCCCCTGAAAGGACTATTAGATGCTAAATATTTTTTGTTGACACAGACATTTGTGCCAAATTCTTCCTAAATTTTCTTCAGCTCTGATATCTGGCATTTCCAGTAGAATCTGGATTAGGACTTTGAAGGACTCAAACCAAGAAGAAATATGGTCCAGTGTGGAGGTGGCAGCTGTTGGAAAAGGGCGAGAGGGAAGACATTCTGGATCACATAAAATGTGTCGAAACTTTCTGACTGCCAATCAAGAAGCTGATGCACTCACCACAAGCCTGAAACCCTCTGCAGGGAGATGCCTGCAACTTCCCAATGGCTTTACTCTGTTCATCATTTGTATCCTAGGCCCAGACCAGTGCCAGCACATACTAGACAATAGGTTTTCACTAGCTAAAATGAGGGATTGACAGGCAAACATTTATCAAGGAATAGCTTCACAGTGCCATCTATCCTTGGGAATCACTGTATTTAGTATACACATGACTGACCCCCCCCCCATCAGTCATTACTGATGATCAGTTCAGTTCATAGGCAATCAAAAAAGTTTTTAGCAACAGCTACAAGCCCAGCATAATGTTCCCTTCAGTCAGATGGGTAAGCTGTCTCACTAATAGTATGGCTCATCAGGGTGATGCTCCCAGAAAAGGATAGCTGCCTGTAGAGCTCCTGATATCCCTGGAAAACTCACCTGAGATTCATCTGAGAGCCAGGAGTACCAAATCACAGAATCCTTACCTTCCTCTTTTAAACGGAGCTCTGTCTTAGTCAGCCACTCCTGTGCATCCTTGACTGACAGCGCCAGAATCTTCACCTGCCGAGACATCACGTCCCCTGCTACAGAAACCAAAGAACGGAACTCTGAGTGAAGATATGGCTGCAAGCCCAAGAATATCAAGCACTAGGCTAATCCCCATACCCCAACATTTCACTGAAGAGAACCTCACTACCATATAAGGGACCCAAAGCTATCCCTGCCACCACACATATACACTACCTTTAAATGCTAACCCAATGCTATGTATATATGGAGAGCTTGCTGATAGCAAACCTTTCAAATTTGTGTTTAAAATGTCACAAAGTCCTACACCCTGGGGAAAGTATCTGAAAAATAGAACATTTTTAAATTTTAATTTTACACACATAAAAAAACGCATTAAAAAACCAAGGGAGACCCTACTTCAAGCAAAGTGGAAGGAGAGGACCAACACTCCAAAGTTGTCCTCAAACCTCCATGCATGCACTGTGGAACACATCATACACATCCATACACATAATAAAAATGCAATTTTACTAATTTTACGTAGAACTTCTAGTGTTGCTAGCTCATAAGCAAGCTAGGGAGAAACTTAATTCTAAGCCACATAATAACAGTTATTAAAGGTTCACAATGAGTACATGTGACTTAATGAACTAGCCCTAAGTCACATGTACTCTTGATCCTATGAAGAGATGTACAATTTCAGTTCCTTCTGTAGACACTGAAGAAAAGATCACAAAAAAGAGGTTTCTCAGAATTTCACACAGAAATTCTCCCTGTATCTTTCTCCACAGAATTAATTAGAAAATTATTTTCTCATCCACAGTGCCTAAAGAAACCATCCTGGCTGAAGATTAATCCCAAATACTTAATTGTGGGTGGTCTAAACACAGATCTTGCTGAAATCTGAGAATATTCTTTACTTGTCTTTCTGCTAATGCTGACAACCCATCACCCTCAAGTTATTCATAACCCAGGCCTCACCTTCAGCCCAGGCCTTCCGCCTGTACAGCTCTTCCACTGTATCTAAAACTCTCCTGATATGCTCCTGCACCTTCCTCTGTAGCATGTGGCTCTGCTCCTTGGAGCCCACGTGACTGCGGATCCATATGCTCTGCTCAATGTCCTGAACCACCAGCTTGCCTTCGTCAACGGCTGGATCCACCTTCTCATGGAAAAATTCCAGATACTTCTGATAAGCTACTTGCTGCCTCTGGTGACTTTCCAGATGGATGTGCTGCTCATAAGACTCATTGCTTCTCTCCCAACATTCCCTCCCTTCTATCTCAGCCTTGGAAAGGACTATAGCCCCTAAAGCTGCTCCTTCGAATGCTCTGCTGGGACTGAAGTAGCTCTCAGGGCTGCGGGTAAACTTCACTCCACACAGGTCGCACTGGGTTCTATCCACATCAGCTCTTTTGAAGTTCCCAGCCCTGGGCTCCCTGGCCTCCTCTCTAATCTGATCTGTCTGGACCCATCTCCTCCAGCTGATGCACAGAGATACCACCAGGCAGGCTCTGCGCAACTTGCGCTGGACAGAGGCCTTCCACTGCTTCTGGGAAAGGATTGCATCCAGAAAGTTATCTTGATCTTCCAAGACCAGTTCATCTGTCTCATCCTCACCAAATTCAAACTCTGGTTCATCAAAGCGGTCTAGTGAGCTCACACAGAGCAAGCGATTCAGTCTGACTTCTTCATGATAGAGGCCGCGGACCACAGTGCCTTTGGTATGCACACTGTCCCAGCGCCAGTGGCAGTCCACCAGGTATTCTTCATCACGTTCAAAGAGCAGGTCCTGCAGCGCCTCAGCCACGGACTTCACACTGCCTGCTATCAACACCCGCTGCACCACTCTCTGCAGCCTCTCGGGAACCTGGTCTGGCCAGTCCATGCTCATGAGCTGCAGCCTTGTCTGGATCTCCTGGAAGTGGCGGTTCAGAAGGGGCTTGCACAAGGGCTGCAGGACATCCTCAGCATTTACCAGCATCACCAAACACAGCACCAGTGTCCGCTCAGCCTCACCCGAAATCACATAGTCTATTTCACTGAAGGCATCGAGCAGGACATTGAAGTTCATATTCTCATAGCCACACAGCACCTTGACGAGGTAGGAGAGGTGGAACCGGAAATCCTGAATGGCACTGGTCACATCCTTTGGCTTGTACTCCTGAATGATGGCGAACACATCCACAGGCTCCCTATCCTTCTTGTAGGACAGAAACTCCCAGTAGTGCAAGAGTGCAATGTAGCTCTTGGGGAGGCACAGGACAGTGTTCTTCTGGAGGCGGGTCAGCACCACTCCGCAGTGGATGAACTGGAGCTCCAGCAGCACCACTGTGTTGATAATGCTGGGGATGAGTGGCTCTTTGCACCTTCTGATGAGGACATTCATGAAGCGGAAAAAGAGCTTCTTGTAGTCTTCAGGGTTTCTGTGAACATACAGTTGGTCAACTGATGTCTCCAGCAGCCGGATGAAGCACAAATGGATCTTCTCTGTATTTTCATTGTCCTTGTTGGGCACCAGCATGCCAAATTTCCCTTCTATTCCTTTCATTCTGATGCTTCTCCCCCTGCCCTTTTCCTCCTTGTCAGACTCCAGAGCTTTCAGTTCCCGATTATAGCTGTCCTCCTCCTGGTGGAGTAGCTTTTCAAACTCCTCTGGGTAGCTGGAGGAGAGAAGAAAAGCCTGCATGGCGCTCAGCCACAGGTCGGTGGATTCCCGACGGTTGTGTGCACTTTCGTTTTGAAACAGATGGTGAATGTACTCTTTCAAGGCCAACCTGTAGGATCGGAAGGATTTGTAATTTGGCTTGAGGATTTCTTTGCATGCCATGGGGTTTTCTGACAGCACTCTCTGATGGAAATGTCTAGGAAAGAGGACATTAAGGAAGGATTTGCAAAGGCCATACATATCTGTAGACAAAATGCAATCTATTTCTTCAAGTTCTTCAGCAAAAGTTTTAGGGAATACTTTTTTAGCTTCCAAAAGCAATCCATTGATTGCCACCAGGTGCATCTTCGATTGAACCATACACTTGGCCTCACAGCGCCGCAGGGGTCTGTGGAAATCTTCACATCGTTTGTCTTCACATTTTAAGCCTGCAATAAACCTCATGCAAACCCCCGGGTAGGTCTTCCTAAGCAGGACCTGTGAGATCTGGCACAATCTGTTTAAAAGGTGCTTGTTCAAGGCTAACTTCACGTGCTCAGTTGTGATCAAGAAATGATCTTTTATTTTCTTCTCACTCAAGCTCAAATCCAGGTCAAAAATGATTCTTAGTATGGGCCCAGGTTCATTCTGAGCTATCTGACAATACTTGGCATCCAGCTGGGAAATTCCAAAAAACTCAAAGCAAGATTTGACCATTTCCTTTTCAGCATTGTTAGTCACTCTTTTGAGAGCCCTGACCAGATTGAGAAGGACTTCCAAGCCCCCTGGAGCCAGGGCCAGAACCTTCTGAGGCTCAGACTCACACCAGCTGACTGCTTCATAAAGTGCTTCCACCACACCAGCTGAGTGGTTGAGTGTATCGAACTTGAGGAAGGCATCCCTGAGCTTCTGAAAGTCTCTCAGGATGACACCCTGAAGGAACTGGGCCTCTGCCAGGCCAGAGAGCTGACTGGTTTGATAGCAGAGATCAAGCACTTCTCTTAGAATTGCCTTTGTGTGCTCTATGTTAGAGCCCCTGGCCACATTGAGGCGGGCAACACCCAGAAGACAGGAGGCCTGGAAGTCTTTGTCAGCAGTGAGCCTGGCAGCCTCCAGAAAGCAACCATGCTGCTTCATCAACAGGGCAGCTTCTTCCCTCCGGCCCTCCCTGTTGAGCAGGTCTGCGGCCTCTGCTAGGCACTTTCGAGATTTCAGGAACACCAGCTGGTCTTCCACATCTAGCTTCGAGAGGACAGCCATCATTTCCTTGGTCTTGTTTGCACTCAGGTACTTTGCTGCAGCCTCCAAGTAAAACTGACTAGCAGAGTAGGAGAGTTTGGGAATCGGAAGGGTCTTGTTCTTTAGCATTTCTTCATATCTGCAAAGACAGAGGGTATAAATGTCAATGGATTTGCACCCAAACATTAGAAAATTCCCTCCAAGCATCTTAAGTAAACTCCCACCATGTAGATACTATAGAGTAGACTCAAACCCTGCCAAGTACTCAAGCAGTTCTACAAGTACAACATCATAAGTTGTTAGTATAATGACGACTAATAAACTCCTTATTCTTCAGAGGAATCAGGCATGGGGGCACTTACTTGATAAAAATAAAAATACTGTGGAGTTACAACTCAAGCAAATAAAAGTGACTCTGAAAGTCAATCTACAGGGAAACATTTATGTACAGGCAAAATGAAAGTGTAATCATTTTGGGCATACAACTTTGATAAATTTTAAGTGACTAATAAGAAAGGATGAAATGGATGCCATGTAAACATCACCAACCACACCAGTCTACATCATCTTATCCAATTTGTTATTCTTTTCTTTGGCCAGGTATGCCTGTGTTGGTATCAGACTAATGAAGCCCTCAAAGGCCTTGTATTCTACTGACCAGAGTCAGTATATCATGCTATGAACACGCTGTGACAGAACCTGCATCTTCTTCAGGCCTATCTCCTCACGACACCATGTCAGCCTTATCAAAAGATTGGGAGACAGAGTCCTGCTCCTTTCCTCACATTGTAACAGAGATTATCAAGAACTGGGAAGACAGAGTCACCTGCCCCTCTCCTCACAACACTGTCAGGTCACCCACCACTCAAGTGAAGAGGCTTACATGCTCAGACCATTTAATAAGCAGCAGAGTGACCACCCTAGGCATTAGCTGCCTGGTTTGCAAAATAATAAAGCCACCTACTTTTCCACTGCAATAGCAGCTTCCTCAAAAAGCTCCTCTTGGCAGTACATTCTGAGTGCAAGATCAAATTCCTGAATCTGCTCAAAGCATCTGAAAGCATCTTTGTAGCACTGGCATCGCTTATAGAAATAGGCAGCATCTCTTATCTAGAACAGAATAATTTACTTTTATTTAAAGTATTCTATTTTTACCATAAAAATAAACTAATACCATGAATAATAAAGATGGTTTTAAATCTATTTTGAGAATTCAATTATAATATGTATTATGAAAATGAATTCTTTATAAAATAAAGAAAAAAGTTAAATTTCATCTTCATACCATATTCAAAGATAAATTCCAGGTGGGATTAAAGATCCAAATTAAAAAAATATTGAGGGAAAAGTGTAAGAATATCTTTCTTTGTAACCTACAGGTAAATAATGTTTTCAACAAAATTCCAAGCACATGTGGGCTGGGGAGATACCTCAGCAGTTAAGATTGTGGCCATGTATGTATATAACTCCAGTCCTGCACACCAGAGAATCTTGGGGCCTGCTGGTAGGAAAAATGGCAGCTCCAGGTTAGAAACTGTCTCAAGGAAAAAGGCAAATGAGTGAAAAGAGGACACTAGATATTCTCTGGCTTCTGTGTGCATATGTACATGCAAGTACATATCTATAGACTACACTCAAATATGTGTGCATCAATTTATGCCATTAATGACTTCAAAAGTGTTCAACAAAAAGTACATGAAATAGAGAATGATTTTAACATTGAGATCAGTATTGTCCAATTGAGTTCTCTGTGAAAATGGAAGTATAATCCGATCTGCTAGCCACTCACCACATCTGAATATTGAGATATTGAGATCTTGCTGTGTGGGTAGTGTCTTTTTGCTAATTTAAAATTTAAATAATATAGCCACATGTGGCTGCTGGACTATACAGTGAAGACCTAGGGTAATTGCTGAGAACAGAAAAAACCTCCAGGTAAACACTAGATCACTCACCCAAAATGACTCCAGATGTGAACATAAGGAAAGAAAGCCAGAATATTCTAATGCCCACATGTTTCTGGTATGAAGACTTGGCTTCCTTGTGGTTAATACCAGGCCTTGGAAGAACAAACATGTACAGACACAGACACACACACACACACACACACACACACACACACACACACCCTTCTAAAGAGGGGTAATCCATAGTTTACAGGCCAGCCTCTTCTTCCTCTTTGAAGGACTGGAGCCTTTTCCTGCCATAAACACAGAGTGAGGGGCCTATCCCTCCATATGCTGAAGGGAAGCTCCATTCTCCCAGGAGCGCTTCTGAGTTGGAGGCATACCTTTCCCAGTCTTTCACACAGCTGTGCAGAGAGCTGGAACTCCTTAGCATAGCTCAGGCACTTAAGGGACAGCTTTGGCTCATTGCATTCCAAGTAGGTTTTAGCCAGTTCCAAATACTGTAACTGCTTCTCTCTGAGGAAGGGAAACAAAACAGTATTTTTATGACCTAGCACCAACATATTTAACTTGTTGCTCTTATCAGAACAAATCTGAAATGGTCCCATGACACTTACTTGGGGCTGACTTTCTTGGATTTCATGTTCAAAGCAGTGTTATGGGCCAGGGCCAACTTCTCCTTTTGAAATGCAGCTCCTTTCTGGTAACACTTAGCTGCAACCTGGAATAGGCCAAAGATTTGATTCCCAGCAAGGTAAGAGACATGACATAAAACAGGAGTTAAAGCATGCATTATGTTCCTATGGACAGAGCTCTAGGTCTGACCCTGCCCAATCTGAGAGGGAGGAGTAGGAAGGGGCATATGTGCTAAAGGGAGGAATTTCAGAAGACGGAGTGAGTCCAGCTGTGGGACCAGCTAACACACCCAAAGGTTTCATTACAAATAGTCAGAAACCATGAAAAAGGTATACATTACATTATTTCTTTTTTATTTATTGTCCATAATGAGTTACATTATTTAGTGGGCAAACAATGATACATTACATATTTCTATAGGCCTCCACAATTTAACAACTTTGTTCAACTTTCTAATACCACGTGCAAGAGACATCCTCTCCTCACTGTACGTAGTAGCAACTTCAGTCAGAGCCCATGAGCCAGTCACTCAGTGGTTTTCTGGGCTTTAACACAGTTGCTAACTGCAGAGGCACACTGTGCTGATAGAGCAGCAGCAGCAGCAGGCGCAGGGGTAGAGATGCTAGAGAGACGGCATCACAGCACGTCCAGATCCTCGGAGTATGTGGATCTCCACTGGCAAATCCTCTGACTACAACGTGTGCAGATGAATGGCACAGTGTCCCTAACCCCAGTCCTAGCCAGCACAAAGCTGCTCTTCTAAAGCAAGAGTGCTTGCATCTGTCTCCAAGTACAGGCTACAAGGAGCAGAAAGCTCACACTCTGCCCAGCCTTCAGTGTCAATTGGGATGGCAGGCACCTCACTAAGTAGTGCTTGCTGATAAAGCAGACAAGACAACTTTCTCCCCATCATGCTCTCTGTTCTAGTTTCCCCAGGCTCCTTTCATTCTTACGATCATGCCATATTCATTCCTACCCCAAGACCTTTGCCTGTATTGTTCTTGTGCTTCTACCTGAAATGCCAGTCTTCCTTCTTTTCTTGGCCTATCTTCATTTATTCTACAACTCTCAGCTCAAGACCCAAAGAGAGAGAGTCTCTGACCCCCTGTCCAGGACAGGTGGCTGTGCCGGCAACTGATCTCTCATCTATGGTGCCCACAACGGCTGGGCCTGAGCACTTTCCTATGTGTTACTCATCATCATATTCCGAGGATCTAAACGTAATGTTTGGCCCACAGCTCAACAAGTATTTGTTGAATGAATGATCTTGGATGGTGGTTCTGAAACATTCATTGACATGCAGCCAAAAACTCAATAAACCACCTGAGTCCTGAAGTCCTTTAGCGGGGTCAAAATTAATTCAGGCGAGGAGAAGGCTTTTTATAACATTCTCATCTGTGCCGGCTCCCCTAAAAAGATTTTAGATTCAAACATTCAAAAGGTATTTTTAAAGAAATAAATAATTGGAAATCCATGGACAACACATATGGGAAACATCAATGATGTTCTGAAAGGAATAAAAATTTTATATAGTTTCCCAATTTCATACCCATACCTGCTGCCCATCTTATCTCTTCCTTCCCTCCCTACTTCCCACCCCCTTCGTTACACCAAAAAGTTCATGGGTTTACAATGACAGCCAAATGTTCAGTATTTCTTTCTAATCATAAAAAAGACACACAATTAATTAAATTTGGCATGGACTCAAGTTCTGCAGGTAATTTTAAAAATGGCTCTCCAGACATACTCAAACCTACAACAGTATAGTTTCTCCTCAGCTGGTACAACAGGTTTCAAAAATGGTTAGTCCTTTGCTCTACCCATATTCCTTTACAGTAGAAGGTTGCAGCTGCCACCACCACCAATACTATCCCAAGTGCTATCTCCCCTGCCCTCCAATGTGGACTGGGAAGAATTCAGCAGAAGTGACACAGGAGTGATTCTAAAACCAGGTGTCAAGAGGCTAGCATCACGCGAACAAGCCCAGAGTGATCTGCCAGTGACCCAATCACTGGAGCCAGAAGCAGACCTATACAACTGCTGGCAGCCAGGAGTAGACACCCAAGTTCCCCAGGTGAGCCCAGAGAATACTCTGTTGAACTCACAATACCAACCCATAGAACCTGGAACAGCACAAATGACCTGCAATAAGCCACGTTTAGGGGTTATCTGTTACTTGGTGATAAGTAACATGAGTTATCTGTTGTCCGTGTAAACTATTTTCACCGCAACAGCAAATAAAACTCTTCTGGGCAAGGGGGTAAGAAGAGTTCCTTCTCCCAGGCATGTGAGACTGCAGGCACCTTACCCTCAAGCATGGCTTCTGACATGAGGGATCAGAGTCCTCACCATGCCCAGTCCCTGCATCAGACCCAGCTCCACAAACTCAATGAGATACCAGAGCAGCAGAAGGTCCCTGCTTCCACCCCACCCACAGAGAAATCAGTCTCACAGGATCTGTTCACAGGAAGAGAAACTGCACCCATCTTCCTGTGATGCTAGAGGCTGGACCCACAACATGGGATGTAGAAGAAAAAAGTCATCTGGCCCAAACCCAGTGCAGCTGCTCTTTCAGGAAGAACTGGAGCTACAGGCATGGGAAACCCTACGGAAATCTGTGTTTCTGGGCAGGACATCGTTGTTGCCCATAGCACTCACCTCCTTTTCTTTGTCAGGTAATATCGAATCTATACCACATGAAGGGCAGGACTCCCAAATGTCCTTGCAGAGAAGATGGGCTAGTAACCTAGTCCAGACCAGTGAGAAGTATGAGGAAGTCCTCTGAGGCCTTCTGATTTAAGAAGAGATCCCTGAGAAGCAAGTGCCTGTCCTTCATGACTGCTTGGGTTTTTACTGAGAAAAATGGGGTGCTTGGAGGTGCTGAAGCACCCACTGTGTTAACTATGAAAGGAAACATCTTTAATGTGCATCTCTGACAAAAGAAAGAGATAAAATAAGATTGGGCCCACAATGACTTTGTTGAACTGCAAAACCAAACTAAGATCAGACTTCTTATTGTTGGAATAGAAAACAAGCAGCACTGGTTTGTAGCAGTGCATGTGCAAGTTGCAGGTGAAGACATCATCCCCACTGCCCTATGCAGAGGCCTGCCATGATACCCAACCTGAGACTGTACACTATGCAGGAATGTGGAATGTGGACTGTGGGACAGCAATGGACTTTCTGACAAGCATGCCCTCGAAGAACCCTGCTCAGGCTCATGGAGTCATGTGAGGCTGGGAGTCATAGGGTGCAGTCCAGAGGCAAAGTTTCAGTCATATGCAGACTCAGACTGGCAATGATTTCTATGCCTGATCAATTCCAAAATGGACAAAAGGCCAATTTGTCCCTAATTTAAAAATACAATGTAATGCTAGTAAAGCTTTTAAGCACAGAGTATAGAAGGGAAAGGAAATAAACAAGAAGTGTCCTTACTAGAGAAGAGGCCATGACCTTCTACCAGTATGTGCTGCCACTTGGCCCTGCTTGCACTGAGTGAGGGAGAGAACAGAACAGCGAGCTATCCTCACCTCAGGGTAACCTGATGGTTCAGAAGTGGCACCTTTCTCCTCTCCCTGTTGCTGACCAATATGATGGTGGAAACATGCCTGCGAGGTTTTTCAAGGCCAGCAGTCAACACATACCCCTCACCCTTGGCTTCTGGCCCAGTCCCTTACCTTCCAGCACTGGTGCTTGGCATAATAGTCTCCTTGTGAGATCCACTCCTCAGGAGTTGAGGTCTTAACAAACATGCTATCATCAAAGTCTAAAATGAAAAAAAGAAGTTTTTTTTTTTCATTAGTTCATTTAGACCTGCTTCTTGGGCTGCATTTGTGACTCTGCAAAATTCACTTATTGAAGTCCTACCCTTTATTACCTATATTTCAAGAGAAAGCCTTCAAAACGAGGCCTTCAGGGTGGGCCCTAATCCAACTGGGTGTCCTGTGAGAAGAGGAAATTAGGACACACATACAACACCAGGAGTACATTTACACAGTATACAGATTGTGTAAGGAAGGACACAGCAAGATGGTTCATCTACAAACCAAAAGAAAAAACAAACAAACAAACAAAAGGCCTCAGAAGAAATCAACCCAAACCATGCCTTGATCTTGGGACTTTTTTTGCTTTGTTTTGGATTTTCAAGGTAGGGTCTCAATCTAGAGGCCAGGCTGACCTGGAATTCTCTGTACTCTCAGGGTGGACTTGGACTCATGGAAATCCTTTCTACCTCTGCCTCCTAAGTGCTAGGATTAAAGGTGTGTGCCACTGCACCCAGCCTGATCTTGGACTTTAGCCACTAGAAAATGTTAGAAAATAAATTTCTACAGCATGCCAGTATACCCATGTTGGCCTTCTCATCTTTTACTGAAGATATATTTTAGCTTACAAAGTCAGGTTGATATGGGTATCAGGAGGAAGAGGTGGAAGTGAGAAAAGACATAGTTTGGTTTTTAAATTTCGGTCTGCTTCTCTTTTCTGTGGCTATGAACCAGAAGATGGCCATTACTAATTCCTCCTTGAAAATCTAAAGCAAGCTAGTTCTTCTTCACCTCCAAACTAAATAAGTAAGTAAACCAGAAACAGCCTCCATAAAACCAGCTGAGAAACGTAAAAGAAACTAGCAAGCCTCTCTACAATAGCTGAGTTTTGTTCTTTGCCCTTCTTAGCAAGGAAGAAGGCAACAGAATTTCATCATACTGATGTTGCTTGACATAGGACAGTGCATACCAAGAAATGCAATTGTAGACTGAAGATATCCCAATTCAAAAACTCTTTAGATACACTTACTTAACCTCCCACATACCAGGGCTATAAGAGTCAATAGCCAGTATTCTACAAATATTCACTCTTATGGATGACTCGGAGTTATGACCCACTGCCACTGTCCAACATTGTGAGAGAGTACTGTACACACACATTACTAGCCTGGTAAAAGACCAAATTTCAAAATATAGTTTCTACTGAATATCACTTTTGCACCATTGTAAAGTTAATTGTAAGTTTAAAAAAAAAACCCAAGTTGAACCACTATAAATCAAAGACCATCTGTATTCCCAACTATGCAGACACTACTTTCATCACAGTAAAGCAATCTGCACATTCCTGTTGTTGGTCACAAACTACTGCAACCACCTGCTGTCTGTCCTTTATGTTCCACACTAGCCTAGTTGTGTCAACCAAGGCCCACAGAGTGTCACTAGCAATGAGCAACAATCATGGCTTCATGAAGTACAAGACAGTGAATGCCAAGACAATGCCAACAGCCAAATCTCTGAAGGGTCAGAGATACCCAGACCAATGGATGGCAACCAGAGAAACAAGGAAAGCATATTCAGAAAATGCAGAAGCACACACAAAGTTTCCCAGCCCGGTTCCCACGCCTGCTTTCTCTTTGCTAGTCCCCTAGGGTACCATGCAGTGGCGACTGAAGCCTCTCATTTTGAATCAAGGTGACACTATTCCCATACCAAAACTCCATACTATTCTTCAAAGAGGGCCAAGGAACCAGGCTAAAGAAACCCAAAGTACCTAGTTTCCACCCTCACCCCACATGCCTCTGTACAATAGAAACAGATGCTCTAAAGGAATTTACCAATCTCAAGTATAACAACTAAGATTGTAGTCTCTTTTGCATTCTTTTTTTTTCTGAGAAACTGGTCAAGTCTTTATTGGTATCACAACTATAGGCTCATTATAAAACCACACAAAGCTGCAGTATTGTGCAGGAAAGATTTGTTTCTTAAGAAAATAATTTAAATTTTCAGAAGTCTCCAGAAGCAATTTCAACTGCTGCACATGTATCTCCTGGCCATTCTCTGACTGTCCATAAACACTGGATCCAGGGAGGCCACCTTGGCGGCGATGAAGGAGTGGATGCAGTGAAAGACTGCAGTCAGGTCCTGGAACTCCAGCTCCTTCATCTCAATTTGCTTGGTGTCCGGATTCTGAAACAGCAGCTTTACCCGAGTTTTCCCATCATCTGAAGATCCTTTAAGCTGAGAGAATTTAAATCTCCAAAGCACATTCTTGGTCTTACCGTCAAAGCAGGTAAATCCCAGAGCGAAATCCACTGTGAAACACAGCACTTCTCCTTGCCAGCTGGCACACATATGTTTTTGAAGACTTGAGAGGAAGCTTCATCATGGCAGGGAAAATGATGGCACGAGTAGAGGGGTGGACATCACCTCCTGGCCAACATTAGATGGACAACAGCAACAGGAGAGTGTGCTCCTCTTTTGCATTCTTGATGTTACCAAGACATAAAATAAATTGCAATTCTTTCACTTTTTTTTTTTTTGGTCTGTGTGTATGTATGGGCTCACATACCATTGCACATCGAGAACAACCTAAGGGTGTTTGTCAGTCCTTGTTTGAGACAGGGTTTCTCTTCTTGTTTGCTGCTGGCAACACCATACTAGCTGGCCCACAAGCTTTGGGATTCTCCTAACTCTCTAACTCTGCCTCCCACTGTCACAGATGCATTTGGGATTGCAGACATGTGAGCTACTTGCATTTGGCTTTACATGGGTACTGGGGATCTAACACCAGTCGTGAGGCTGGTTTTTTAAATATATTTAAATATATTTAATATATTTAATATAATTTAATATATTTTTATTTATTATGCAAGGAGAGTGAGAGGGAGGGAGGGAGGGAGGGAGGGAGGGAGGGAATGAATGGGTGTGCCTCTAGTTGCTGCAAACCAGATGCATGCACCACTTTGAGCATCTGGCTTTGCCTGGGTACTGGGGAATCAAACTTAAATCATTAGGCTTTGCAGGTAAGTGTCTTAACCACTGAGGCATCTCCCCATCCCCAGCCAAAGTTTTTCTTTTTGGTTTTTCAAGGTAGGGTCACACTCTACCCCAGTCTGACCTGGAATTCACTATGTAGTCTCAGGGTGGCCTTGAACTCATGGTGATCCTCCTACCTCTGCCTTCCGAGTGCTGGGATTAAAGGCATGCGCCACCATGCCCGGTTTAAGGTTTTTGTTGGGTTTTTTGTTGTTGTTGTTGTTGTTTGCTTGTGGAGGATTGGGTTTATTTTGGCTTACATTGCTTGAGGGGATGGCAGGGAAAACAATGGCATGAGCAGAGGGAGGACATCACCTCCACCAGAGCACTGCAAACAGTGTCAGGAAGGTGTGCCAAAAGCTGGCAAGGGGAAGCTGGCTATAACCCCCATAAGCCCACCCCCAACAGCAGAGCTCCAACAAGGTTCCAATGCCCAAACTGCCATCAGCTGCGGATCAAGCATTCAGAACACATATGTTTGTGGGGGGTCACCTGAATCAAACCATCACAATCCACCCTGTGACCCCCCCCAAACTAATAATCATACATGATTGTAAAGGGCAATGCATTCAGCTCAAGTTCTAAAGCTCCCACAGTTTTTATCAGTCCCGATGTTACTCAAACATCTTTCAACTGAGCCATAATTCCAAATAAGCAAATAAATAAACAAATAAACTGATAATGGCACAGAACACATTCACACTACAAAAGATGGCATTAGGCACAGCAAAGACAAATTGAACAAATACAAGATTTCAAACAAGCAGGACAACATCTAACTCTTAACTTCAAGTCCAATAATTCTAACCAGTAACAAGTCTCTTGGAGATCCAATTCCACACATCCAGCTCAGTTATTCAGTCAAGGAAAACTTCATCCGGGGCTGGCAGCTCTCCTTGGCAGCCACCTCAGTCCTGGCATTTCACCAGGTCTCCACTGAAACCCATGGTTTATCCTCATGGCTCCATCAGGCCTCCACGTAGGCAATCCAACACACCTGCTTCCAGCTACTGATGGCCAAAACCCATGTTGCAAATCCAATGACCCTTTCTTCCTGCATTTGTTATACTCCATAGTACCAGGTGGGCTACAAATTTGTTAATCCAGGGGGGAATAAAACTGACTTTGAAGAGCAGGACACTCCTTCAGTATTCAGGCCCCTACTTCAAAAGAGTCCTCATTCTTCCTGCTGTCCCAATGCAGATCACCTGGCCCTATCTCAATGATTGTAATCTCTCAACGAATTGCCTCAGAATGGGCAGCAGTTTCAGCCCAAAGATTTCATTTCTTTCTGTGCCATCTCCATCTGCTCACACCAGTTCTTTTTTATGCAATGCAACCCTGCACAAGTTCTCAGACACAGGTAGGCAGAACGCAGCAAGCCTCTCATTGCCTCCAGACCAGTCCTGACAAGGTTCTTTCTCACGCTCATAAGCCAAACCTCACAGTCCATAATCCTTACTGCATTCAGGTCTTTCAACTCTAACCAGAATGTTCCATCAAGCTGCACTTACAGAACTGCAAGGTATTCTTAGGCCAAGGTTTCAAATCTTTCCCCATTCCTCCTGCAAATCAGTTCCAAAAGGCCAAAGCCACAGAATTGGGGTTCTAGCAGCTACAACACATCTCACTCTCTGGTTCCAAAACCTGTAGTAAAAGAACCTGACCAAAAGCAGCTGATTGGAGGAATGGGTTTATGTTGGCTTACAAACTCAAGGGGAAGCTCCATGATGGCAGGGAAAACGATGGCATGAGCAGAGGCTAGATATCACCTCCACCACAGTACTGTAAACAGGGATAGGAAGGTGTTCCAAAAGCCTGCTGTTGCAGTCAGCATTCTAGTTGCTGCGCAGAAGAACCCAAACAAAAGCGGCTTGTAGAGGAATGGGTTTATTTGGCTTACAGACTCAAGGGGAGACTCCATCCTGACAGGGAAAACGATGGCATGAGCAGAGGGCTGGACATCACCTCTGCCACAGCACTGAAACAGCGGCAGGAAGGTGTGCCAAATACTGGCAAGGGGGAGCTGGCTTATAACCCCCAAAAGCCCGCCCCAACAACACAGCTCTAGTGAGGTTCTAATTCCCGAATTGCCATCAGCTGAGGATTGATCTATCAGAACACATTCATTTGTTTGTGGGGGACACCTGGATCAAACCATGACAGTCCGCCCCTGGCCCCCACAAACTAATAATCAAACAAGATATAAACACAATATGTTCAGCTCAACTCTTAAGTCCCCGCAGCTTTTCAGCCATAATACCAAAAATAAACCCATAATGGCACAGAACATTCACAGTGCAAAACATGAGGCACAGCAAAAACAGATTGACCAATACAATACAAGATTTAAAACAAACAGGGCACCATCAATCTCTAACTCCAAACTCAATGATTCTTAACCAATAACACAAGTCTCTTGGAGATTCAATTCCACCCCTCCAGCTCGGCTACTCACAGTCCGGGAAACTGTCATTCGGTACTGGCAGCTCGCCTCGGCACCCATCCATAGTCCTGGAATTCACTGGGACTCCATTGCAACCCACAGTTCATCCTCATGGCTCCATCGGGCTCTATGCAGGCAACCTTGCACACCTGCTTCGCACGCCGACGGCCATTTTTCAAAAACAAAACTGTGTTGCAAATCCAATGACCCTCTCTTTCTAACCAATCTCCATTCTAGCTAGACTGAGACCCTACCTTGAAGAAAAGGACAGACGGACACATGTACTTACTGGTACACACACAGAACCAGGCGGGCTACCAACTTGTTAATCCAGGGGGGATCAAAGCATTCAGGCCCCTTACTTCAAAGAGTCCACATTCTTCCTGTTGTTCCAGTGCAGACCAGCTGGCCCAATCTCAGTGGCTGTAATCTCTCAAACAATTGCAGGTGAACCATCAGCAGTTTCGACCCAAAGATCTTTCTTTCTGTGCCATCTCCATCTGCTCACACCAGTCCATCTTTACGTAAAACAACCCTGCACAGGTTCCCAGGACATAGGCAGGCAGAACACAGTAAGCCTCTCACACAAACTGCTTCTGGCACAGTCCTGACCAAGTTCTTTCTCCCCCTCATAAGCCAAACCTCACAGTCCATAGTTCTCACTACATTCAGGTCTTGTAACTCTGACCAGAATGGTCCATCACGCTGTACTCACAGCACAACGAGGCGTCTCTCAGGCTGAGATTTCAAGTCCTTCCACATTCCTCCTGTAGATCACTTCCAGAAGACCAAAGCCACAAGATCAAGGTTCTAGCAGCAACAGATGACCCCACATCCTGGTACCAAAACTGTTGCGGTCAGCATTCTAGTTGCTGCGCAGGAGAACCCAAACAAAAGCAGCTTGTAGAGGAATGGGTTTATTTGGCTTACAGACTCGAGGGGAGACTCCATCCTGGCAGGGAAAACGATGGCATGAGCAGAGGGCTGGACATCACCTCTGCCACAGCACTGAAACAGCGGCAGGAAGGTGTGCCAAATGCTGGCAAGGGGGAGCTGGCTTATAACCCCCATAAGCCCGCCCCAACAACACAGCTCTAGTGAGGTTCTAATTCCCGAATTGCCATCAGCTGAGGATTGATCTATCAGAACACATTCATTTGTTTGTGGGGGACACCTGGATCAAACCATGACACCTGCACAAAGTGTTTTGTTTTTTTAACCAAAGTATTTAAGGCAAAGTGAGCCATCTTTCCAGCCTACATTTTAAATTTAAATTTAAATTAAATTTGCTTATCTTGATAATCTCTTACAATGGATTCTAAAATATATTTTGGATTAAAAGGTATATGAGTTACAGAAAAGTCTGAAAATTACCATGCCAGGCCAACCCACTTCTTTTCCTGAGGTGATACAGGTACATGAAGAGAAAGTCAGGCCTGAACAAGGTCATGTGACTAGTGAAAAAGCTCCCAAAACAGGCTTTTAAACTTTAAGCCTTCAACTTTTCTCACCAAAAAATAGTCAGGTCCTAGGAATAGAACATCAAATCCTGATATCCAACTGAGCAACAACCAGAAATAGCCTCCATAAAATCAGCTGAGAAATGCTAAGGAAACTAGCAAGCCTCTCTACAATAGATGAGTCTTGTTCTTTGTCCTAAAATTTAACCTCAGACTCCAGGAGCAAAATCAACAACCCTTAAGAAAGACAACCATTTTCTTCTTCATAAGGGAAGATTATTTCTCTTTACAGTTACCCTACCTGAAAATTCTCATTTTTTTTAAATTCACCAGTCTTTGTAAATTATGGAAATGATACATAATGACTTTGGTACACCCCACAAACACCAGAGGATATAAAGGTGAGATGGCCACCTGTCTGTATGTACTCAACAACTAGCCCTAGCACCAAAGGTAAGTGCTATAATGTCTACATCAGAAATAATGTGTGTAACCAGATGCAGTAGTGCATGCCTTTAATCCCAGCATTTGGGGGACAGAGGTAGGAGGATTACCATGAGTTTGAGGCCACCCTGAGACTACATAGTGATTACCAGGTTAGCCTGAGCTAGACTGAGACCCTACCTTGAAGAAAAGGACAGACGGACACATGTACTTACTGGTACACACATGTAGCTTTTATAGTTGTATATAATACAAAAAGTTCATTAAAACTGGATCCTTCTATATTGCTTTGTATTTTTGTTTCTTTTCATCTAATATACCTAAGCATCTTTCCATATCAGTAATTGGGAACCCATAATACACCTACTTTTTTCTTTTCTTTCCTTGATCATTTTTATTATTTTTTTTAACTTCTTTAGTCCCTCCTCCCTTTCACTGAGTCCCTTCTTATTTCCAACTAGTCCCTCTTCTGTTTTGATGATGTTTTGCCCTCCTCTATCATACATGATAGAATGCTGATGGGCTCAATCTTAGGCAAATAATGACATGCTGTGATGGCCACTTCCTGTCTACCTTACTCTTTGGAGTGGTTATGTGGTATTCCATTGAAAGAAAGTTTAGCTTTTTCCATTTTCAACACTTTGCTTCTATTTTCTTGTAATTATAAGCAGAACCAAGAAATTTTAACAGACACTGCCAATCAACTGCCCAAAAGCTTGTAACAATTTGCATTCTCCCAACACAACCTATTTCTTCCAATATTTATGCAAAACATCCACTTTTACAGAACTAAAAGATCTTTCCTAAAGGAGCCATCTCTCCTCCAATTCCTCTGCAACCACTCTCCCATACACCTTAATAAATTATGATGGAAGTAAACACTTTAAAAAAAAAGAAACAATATGCCCTAGGCTGACAGATTAGCTCAGTTGTACAGCACTTGTCTTGCATACTGGGTTCAACCTCTAGCACTACAAAATATAAAGCAATAGTAATAAAACTTAAACCCTTTCTACCTAGAACAGGTGAAACATACTTTCTCCAGCAGTAACAATACTTCCAATGGGCATGGTGGCACATGCCTTTAGACCCAACACTCCAGAGGCAGAGATAGGAAGATGGGTATGGGTTTGAGGCCAGCCAGGTCAGCTTGGGCTAGAGTGAGACCTTAACCTCAAAAAAAAATAAAAATCTTCAGTGAGATCTTACCTTTATTTTCATCTGTCTTCACAACCTGGACAAAATCTCTCCTAATGAAATATTTGAAAGCAGGTGCCCTTTTCTCTAGGTTTTCATCAAAGATCCAGAGGTTGACCCGAGCCCGAGTGATGGCAGTGTACAACTGCTTCAGCTCTCCATTGAGGAGCTAAGGATAAGATGGAGGACAAACATGAGCTTTGTCTCTAGCAATACTGTGAATGTGTTTTAAGACACGTGGACTGAACAGCTACTGGTTTCCTCACCTGTGGGCCTGCAGACTGCTATTGTTGGACTGTCGTAAGCTACCCCAATAAACTCTCTTTTATTGTAATCCATTCTATCAACTCTGTTTCCTCTAGAGAACCCTAATACCAGAAGTGTACCAGAAGTGGTTCTAGAGAAACAGAATTGTAAGAATAGCTTTTTCTAGTGTGCTTCGGGCTATCTGGAGTCAGCTCTTCAATTTCAGTGCTACTAAAGGCCCTAAAGGCAATAAGGAGAGCACTGTTGTTGGTAATAAGAATGCTGATAATCCATGGTGTGAATTATTTAACTTGCTCCATGAAATAGATTTTTTCAGTGATTCTGAGTCATCTGTTACGAGGAGCAAGGAATTTAGTGACTCAATATTTAAAACCTTTGAATATTTGTGGAAAAGTAAGATGAATAATGACGCTGGTTGGCTTCTTCTAGCATCTCTGGAAAAACTAGAAAGGGACAAACGGAAGCTCGGAAAGGAAATTTCCCAGCTTAAGACCCAAATACATGATCTGAAGGTTCTAAGATTGCCCTGGAGGACAGTCTAATCTCTAATAGCAATAGGGTTCAAATTGCAGAAAATCAAACTCAAGTTCTCATTGTTCAATTGGCTAACTTGCAACGCAAGTTCAAGTCCCAGCCTCGCAGGCTGTTGGAAGTTAAAGTGAGGGCACTTATTGGAAAACAGTGGGACCCTGAAACTGTTTTTGTTTGTTTTCGGAGGTAGGGTCTCACTGTAGTCCAGGCTGACCTGGAATTCACCATGTAGTCTCATCTCTGGGTATTCTCAAACTCATGACAATCCTCCTACCTCTGCCTCCCAAATGCTGGGATGGATTAAAGGTGTGCACCACCATGCCTGGCTTTTTAAAATTAAATTTTAAAGAAATATTACAAGGCTTTGAGCAGGACACCAGGATTTCACAACTGTGGGACTTGCTTTTTAAAGTTAAAGTAGTCATACCCTTACTTGTATTCTAACTGTCGTTAGTAGTAAACTACTCAAGACCTACACCATAATTGCACCAAAATTTAGGAACAGGGTTTAGCTCCAGCAGTAAATAAAAGGTACTTCCTGCCTCCATCAAGCCCAGTTCTCTGGGAGAGGGAGTTACCAACACTGTCTCTCCCTTGCCCACCCACTCTACTATTAATATAAAGGAAAACCAGCCACATGCAAGGCTCCATTTTTCATTTCATCTCCTCTCCAAGCCATATTTTCTGGTTTCATGTTAGATCAGTGTGGGAGACAAATAGCAGAAATTCACCTTGTACATTTCTGGGTTCACCATAAGGGCCCGAGCCTGAGAGGAGCTTGTTTTCTCAATGGGCACTTCAACCAATGGCCAGTTTTCTTCTTTGGAGTCAGATGATGGAGGCGTGAATGAAGAAATGATCTTCCATTCCTTGTAAGCCTGAATGACAATGATGAGTTAAAGACCAACAGAACATGCTTTTGATCTACCTCCCAAGGTTCCTGGAGAGCTGTGTCCTACTTAAGAATTTGGCCTTCAATACAGGCTGAGGGGTAAATCCTGTGGTCTCAGAATGGATGGGAGGCTAAAGTAACATACACAAGGGTCAGAGGCACTACCACGGAAATTCCACAGACATTTTGCTAAAAGCACTGAAAAGCCAGACACACATGATCACTATGGGGAAGAATGCTAAGGGCCCAGAATGTTGTGCTAATTTCAAATGATGTCAACAGGTTAAGAAATGTCATGTGGGGAAAACAGTTAAGATATATTTGGCAGAATTCTCTTAGTCAACCAAAAATGGTAGAAAATTTAAGTGCTGTATGTATTATGTAAGGCAGATTCTGAGATCAGACAAGGCACATTCATATATTACAGCTTCTACTTAACTTATGTGGCTTTTGACACATTGTTCATAACAGTGAATAATAAATTCATTCAAGAAAAGGGAGATAAGGTCAATCTAGTATGATGCTTGATATTTAACTCATTCTTTTCCTTGACCCAAACCCCAAAGTTAAGTTATCTGTGAAAACTAGGGATTAGCAATTTTTTCTCTAATGGGTCAAATTATCACGTTACTTAGTCGATCTTGGAACTGACCAACTTGCCACTGTGCTAAAGCAAGTGCAGGCAACATGTAAATGGGTGGGCTATATTCCAACAAAACTACTTGTGTACACCAAGTTGAGTTTCATATCATTTTCACATGCCATGTTAATATCTTTTGAGTTTTTTTCTAGCTATTCAAAAATGTGAAATCCATTCTTAAGCCCACAGGATGTAAAAAAAACAGGCAGTGGGCTGGAACTGGCCAGCAAGCTGTGGTTTGCAGACTCCAGCAAGGCGGAAATACCCAGATTGCATACAGTATATATATGCAGTATTGAAGGATGTCAAAAAGAAGTGGATATTACAAATTACCTGCTTTACATTACTCCATAACCTACACTATGGTTAAAGGCCTTAATCACTGTCTAGTAATCAATTATGGATTTATTTGCTATGTTTGGAAAAGTGGTACCAAGCATAAGTGAAATCATTTAGATAGTTGAAAGGTTTAGGGAAAAACCTTCAGAAACTATTTACAACTATCCTCTCTGCCAAGCTAGTTAACAAGCAGAATTGTCTGCCAAGGGAAGCAGGCAAAAGACACAAGTGCTTGGCATTCAAGAGGACCCTCCTGGCAGGCACCATGAAGTAGGGTAGCTGACCTTGAAAGGGGTAGGGAAACATGGTGCATTTGAAAGCTGCTGGGAGAGAAACAAACACTGTTCAGATGACATTTGGCTGACCTGTGTTCATGAAACAAACACATTTTCTTTTCAAGACAGACACTTGGGAGTATGTGTATTTGTAGCAAGGATAACAGGCCCTGTTGCATTTGTGGCAATAAAAAGAGCAACACAAAATCTTCCAGCTTCTCTCTTGAGACCAACTGAGAAGGAAAAGACTTAGATTCTACTAGCAAGCCTACCATAAAACTGGTGGGTTTTCAAAGTCCCTCTCTCCCAATTCCATTCACATGAATATGAAAGAAAGTGTCTTCTGGGACACATGGTGTAAATGGTAATCACTTTTCCACATCCCCAATGAAGATAGTTTAGGGGTGACTAGGAAAATACCTGTCCCTTCTCAAAGATAAGGCAACATCCTACAAGAAAAGAATGGATGTGACTGACCACTCCTTGATCCCCTCCCCATCTCAGAAGATAGCCTGGTAACCATGTGGCTGGAGGCAAAATAAATTCTCTAGAGGGATGAATCACCAACATTGGGAACAAAAGATCTTTTCTCCACCCATGCCATGCATATCCACAGGCCAGATGCCAGATGCTGCAAGACAGTGCCCACCTGGGACACAAACATGAAGGAAGGGGAAAGCTCTTCACAGTTCCCCATGTCAAATAGAAATCACTGTTCAGCAACCTTTTTCAAGCTGCCTCAAGAGAGACTCAAATTCCAGACCATAGAGGTTGGAGACATGTTTGATCTGTCTTCCCTCTCCTTTTATTAAAGCATGTCCTCTGATTTGCTTGCAGATTCTTTATGGTCTGGATATGGTAAGTAATAAACTGAGAGTATACTTTGTGCCAGGAAATGCATGATTTCATTACCATCAGGAAGTACCATGTCAAAAGCTTTCTTAGAAGTCTCGTTATATATATACACAGGGTTCATGCATATGTTACCAGAAGACTCAGGTCTAAGTTTCATGCAATTCACTGGGCCATCAATGGGAGCATAGGGAGAAACCTGTGCCACTTCCAAGATCAAGTAAGAGTAAATGATTTTTCTTTCAAAGATTGAGCTCCCCACATGAATCCTAAAATCCAGATCTCTGCATATAACTGGCACTTAGTAAAGGACAGGAACAACAAAATCTTACCCCTTTCTCTTTCAGGAGAGCCTCAGTCCAACCATGACCAGTGGGTGTGTTATTAGGAAAAAAAGTTAGTTCTCAGAGATGAAAAATGGTTCCAGAGTTAATGAGCATGCATCTGATTTTATTAGCAAACTCCAATAGAAAGCAAATGCACATAAGGAATGTCAATGATACATTAATAGTGGAAGGTTCTAGAAGCTGATTCACATGTGAAACTTTAAAAGGAAGGAAATACAATGGAAAGATATTTTAGAACTGAATGCATCTGAGTTTGTATTCAGGCTTTACCACCTATATTACAACTATGGTCAATTTACTTAACTTCAGTGACCTCCCACTTTAGCTATAGAGTGAGGGTTAATAAAAATACTTATTAAGTTAGACAATGTGCTCAAAATTTTCCTTACAAACTATAAAGCACCCAATAGCAGTATTAGCCATAGATATTATTAAGGCAAACATGACATTTAAAAATGATCAGAAAAAAAATGAGGATTCTATTTCAAGGGTCAGTTCTAGGAGTGATTCTAAAGTATCAAATCCAAGTGTTCTAACTTAGAACAAAACAGCCCCTCCAAATATAAAATAGAAAACCTCCAACAGAGACCAGAACATAGCCAGCTAAGTCCCCAAAGAAGACCCCACAGCACATTCAGCAACCAGCCTAAGTCCCCACCAAAAGATGATGGTAAAAGAAAACTGGTGGTTTAAAACCCCAGGACAGCTGGGCATGGTGGTGCACGCCTTTAATCCCAGCACTCGGGAGGCAGAGGTAGGAGGATTGCCATGAGTTCAAGGCCACCCTGAGACTACATAGTGAATTCCAGGTCAGTCTGGACTAGAGCGAGACCCTACCTCAAAAAAAAAAAAAAAAAAACCAGGACAGTGGTATTATGTTGGTGGTTCTACCAACAATGAACTTGGTTTGGGGGAGGGAACCACAAAGACTCAAGAACCTTGCCAAGTTAGTGGCTGACAAAGAAGTCATTAGGGGTCCATCCAGGGACTCTGGCTTCATAGTTTACATGGGCTTCAAGTCATGGGAGAGTGAAGCATTCCAGAAGGGGACTCCTAGGCAGGTTGCTATTCTTATCTCCCACTTTACCTGATCCAGCAGGACGGAACCAAGCTTCATTGTCTTTTTGGAGTTGTTTTCTATGAAATAACCTTACCCAGTTCTATCTGCATAGGGTGGACATTACTAACCTTGCCTTCATTTGTAAGACTCTCCTTAGAGCTTAGCTTACTCCAACTTGGGCATCCCTGAGAGCCAAGGATAATGAGTAACTATGCATTCAGGGAACAAAAATATGAGAGCATCAGTGAAGGCACAGGGAGAACCAGCCCATGGCATACTGTGAAACTCCCCACAGCTATGATCAAAAGCAACATCTCACCATCCCCACATGAAGTGGAAGGTGCTCTAAGACACACACAGGCACCTGCAGCAAACCCCCATCCTCAGCTCCAAACTGCCTTGACCAGAGTTTGTGTTCAGCCCAGACCCAGACCTGAATTGTTTGAGAAGAATTCAATATGACATACCTCAGAATCAGTAAAAAAATTGTAAAGAAGGACATCATCAAATTCTAATCCTTTGGCTTCATAAACTGTTAGCACAAGTGCTAACCCCAGCTCTTCTGGAATTTTTTCCTTTGCCATTTCGTTGGCAACAAGAATTACCTGAAGCAAAATAAACCAAAACAACATTAAATTCCATAAAGAAACATCAGGTAAAACCCCTATGTTTCAATGAGAGGCAAGTGATGACTTTAAAAAGAAATGGCCAGTGTAGATTTGGTCAGCTGGGGCTGGGGAAAACAGTGAAAATGATTAGTCACTGGCTATCTCTGGAACTCACCAATTCTGGACCAGAAGCTATTAAATTCTACCTTGCTAGAATGAGTCAGTTTCTCAAACTGACTTAAATTTCAAAACATATAGCCCCAAGAAGCTCACCTGGTGAGCACCAAATTCAATGGGCTGGGTTTTCCTTTTGTTCCCTCGCAGCAAGATTGCCAAGTCGCTTACACTACAAGAGTCCAGGAGAGTAGGCTTGGGACCATCAAAGAGTCCAGAATCCCTTGGAAGGCGATCAAAAGATTCTGGGAAGTAGAACTGAAGTAAGTCCACCACTCCAGATGCAAGGTTGAGGATTCCTGGAAGAAAACAGAAACCACATACCATGGTTCAGTGTTTTGGTTATTTGGGCTCTGGGTTTTGTCTCTGAGAAGCAGCATTAGCCCTGGAAGCATGTATCATTGCAAGTTTGTATCCAGCTCATACTTGGTTCTCACTGTGGCCCTGAGCTGTGGCACACTGATCAAGGCAGAGATGTGCTGCTGCTGTGCTAAGAGGGACCTCATTCCCAAATTGTGGTCATATCTCAAAGCAGATTACCAAGGTAGACATGTATACAACTTAAAGGAACGGAGATGCCCATATACAAGGCTGATATGGAATAAAGTAAAGAGAAAAAAAAAACTCTGTCTCCTCTCACTGTTCTCTACAGTACTAAAAGCAACATCATCCTGGTAACAGCAACAGACGATGTTAGCTGGGGACAACAATGAAGGCCGCTATCATTCTTCTCCTCCAGGTTTATACCCAGCAGAGAGAAGACTACACAAAGAAAAATGGTCAGAGCTAGAGAAAAAAAACTTTCCACAGGTGAGTCTCATTTCTTAGCTAAGCTCTGACTGAAGCCTAACATACAATAGTCATCTGCACAAAAATCATTTAATTCTTACAAGAACCCAATGGGACAGTGAAACAATTACACATAAAAAGTGGGTCAGAACTAATGGCTCAGCAGTAAAAGCACTTGCTATGCAAGCATAAGGACTTGAGAGGGGCCTGATTCACCCTGAGTTTGATTCACCAGCATTTACACAAAAAGCTGGGCAAGGTCATATACACCTATAACCCCAGACCTGTGGGGAGCAGAGAATTGAAAATAGTTGGGGCTCACTGGTCGGCCAGTCTGACAGAAAATGACAGCTATGGATTCAGTGAGACTCCATCTTAAGGAAAATATGAGGATGAGTGATAAAGGACACCAATAATTCTCCTCTGCCCCCCCCACCCCACATACAAAAAAATGCAACATAAACATTTTTGAATGGGACTTTACCACCTGAGAAATGAATAAAAGCACTTCCAGGAGATGGAATCTGAACCTGGATTGAATGCCTATCCTTCCTGGATCTTCCCACTTCTCTTAGAGGCCATCAGCCCCTTTGCCTAACACCACAGAGATTAAGGCAGAATATCAACTATGGCATGATGTGGACAAAGGGATCCCAGCCAGGTGATCTGATACCACTTCAAGATATAGTAACAAAATATTTTCAAAGCATTTTAAGTGTTTCCCTAAAATGTTTTCACATCATGGAAAGTCTCTAAAGATAGAAATAATTACTTAAGGGTTCACGTATACCCACATCATCTTGAGTTATCAACTTGTGAAAGTAGTGGCAGAAACTATAAGCTCTCTTGTTCATAAGTATACTTACTAACAAACTCTAAGACTCTTTCAGCCCACTCCATGGTGACAGATATGGTGATTAATCAAAACCTATCAAAGCAGAAATCCAGAGGCTACAAAGAACTCAACACTATATCAAACTGCAAACAGGCCTGCCATGGCTCAAGGAACATTGCAGAAAGGTGGGGGGGGAGACTGTAGGAGCTCCAGAGCTGGTAGAAATACCCTGAGGCATGGTCCACCACTACCCGACAGGGACTGACTGAGGCCTTCATGATCCCAAAGTGAATACCATAACCCCACTAAAGACGACCTCCAGGGTAACGGGAGCTGGGGCAAGCGGATAAAAAGACCTCAATTATAACCTTATAATTTATATACAATTTAAAAATTAAATTTAAAAAAAGCAGCCAACATCAATGCTCCAACACGTCTCCAGCAGCTGAGCCCAAGGCCTGACATACCAGAGTGGGATCTGTAATTCTGGAACAGCTGGTGGATCTTCTTGGGCTTCCGGACAACACACTGCTTGTCTACTGTGTTTCTGTTGGCATAGTGGAACAAGGAAAGCAGGTCACTGAAGCGGAAGGCCACACCCTTCATGATGCTTTGTGCTGTGTCTCCAGTGAGGAACATGGCATTGGGGTCATTGATGCATTTCATCAACAATGCCAGCTCAGCTTGGGTGAAGTCCTGAATCTCATCACCATAGAGCTCATGGATAGACCAGGGAAGTGACTTGAGCTTCGACAGCCTCCAGGACAGATTGTACAGAACATCCTCTTCATCAAAATATCCTTTCTGGGACCTGATCTGCTGATACAGACAGAAAAGATTGTAGATCTCACTCCGGTCTTCCTTGAAGTTGGGGGATCGTTTCCTCCCTAACTGCTTATAAGCTTCCTCAGTGAGTCTCCCATTTGGACAACTAAGGGCTTCAAAAGAACCCTTCAGAAAAGATTTTATTTCTTTCCAAATCAAGGCAGGATTGTAGGAAGTTTTCCCTTTGGTCATTTTGGGCCATATTTCATTAGTGAATACTTCAAATGTCACGTATATCCTGGGGTCACTGTCACCTGTTCGTGTTTCTGCAGCTTTATCCTCCTCACTATAGTTCCCATCTGCCTCAAGTTCTTCTTCATCCTCTTCCCAATTAGGGATGGTAAACTCTTCCTGTGTGGACCACCCCACAATGGTTCTTTTCAAGCTTCCGTCTTCATTTCTCAGAAAGAATGGTTTTGGCAGAGAAGCATCGAGGAGGAGGAGGAGCTGTTTGGAAGTGACAAACAGAGGGAAGTTCTCATCCCTCAGGTCCTGGAGTTTGTGCACACTGGGATCTAGTGGTTTGTAGTGACTGGTAGCCTTGGTAGACTTGGAAAGCTCAATAAAATTCCTTTGCACCTCCTGGCACAAGACATGGTTCTTGGTCACAAAGATCTGGTGCAGATGTTCCAGCTGGTGGGGGGGTTCTGGCACACATCCTTCTGCTGCTTTGCCACCCCTTGCTTGCTCCTCCCGAGCTCCCCTTGCACAAGCTTTGCTCGCTTGCTCCTCAGCTACACGATCTGCTGTTTCCACTTTAGTGGAACTTCCCTCTTCCTCATCTTCTTCATCCCTACATGGACCCTCTTTTCTGGGCTCTACTTCCAACCTTATTTTTGACAACATCTGTTTGGTCAGCAATGGGCTTCCTGCCTGCTCAGCTTTTTCCCAGTAAATGTGAAATTTCTTCCATAACCTGTACAAGCAGCAGGTTGTCTTCCCAGTGCCACTCCGCCCAATGAGGATGATGGGCTCCAGAGGCCTGGGGTTGAGGTCGATCACCGAATACTCAAGCTCACCCACTCTGAAGGGGTACTCTACCATTGCCCCCATGTCATTAAGGATGTTGATGGCCATGTTGGTGCTGAAGCTGTGAAATTTCATGATGTTATACTCCGTCTCCACGGCACTGGCTGGGGGAAAATACTCAGGATTGGCCTGCTCCCTGCTCTTCTCAGCTTCTGTGTCCTCCACATAGCAGCAGGGTATTCGCTTTTGGATGTTCATGCTAGCTGATGTGTGGCCTCTGTTGATACCCTTCAGCTTCTTACGAAGGACACAGGACAAGCCTCGGGTATAAGCACTGCAGATGGCCACGATGGAATCTGACAACTTGCAGTGATCCAAGACAATGTCCCAGATTCGGATGATTTCTGTGTAAACCCGCCCTGATTTTTCCACAGAGTATGTGTTCCGCTCAGTAGCCATGATCTTCTCCGAATTCTCACTGCACCGAGCAGAGAAGTCAATGGCGAGCTCCCACAGCATCCTGGCTCCTTTGTCCAGCTTTGCTTCAAAGAGCTGGATATTTCCTTTTGAGTGCTTCAGACGCTTTTGCAGGCCCTGGGTCCACTCACCATTCCCCAGCTGCTGGATGGCAAAGATTACCTTCTTCTTGATGACCTTGGTCATAACCTTGCTGGACAGCTTCTTCAGCATTTCTGAAGTGCACTCAATCTCCCAGGTCATGTTATCAAAGTCTTGGAGGCAGGCCTCAATGCCCTGCATGGTCCAGTTGTTCTGATCGTCATTGCCTGCTCCTCTTCGGTTATCAGCGGGAACAAGCTGGTAGGCCCCAGGACCTGCCTGAGCATGCCCTTCCCCAGCCTCAGGGGCAACAGGATTGATTTCACTACAGTCAGAGATTCCCACACTCCGGGTTCGGGTTCGCTGGAATTTCTCCTTCTTTTTTTCTGGGTTACCTCCTACTTTGAGAAGACCTTGCTGAGCAGAGTCCTCTAGGAAAGGTATATCCATCTCGACCTGCTCTATCAATGCTGTGATGTCTTGCACAAGGTGGTCTCTCACAGAGCGTGTCCTGGTTCCTTCAGGCTCCTGCCTAGTCATCTGAGCATCAAGAACTGTGGCTTCTTCCAAAAGAGCTCCTGCAGTGATGTCATAGGAAAGTGATTTGAAGGAACCTTGGGACTTCAGCTGAGGTGTGTGACCAGGGGCAGAAGATTTTGAGAGCTTCCCTAGGTGTGTGGCAGAGTCTTGCCGGCCCTTCCGCCTGCTCTCTGTCAGGGCTTTGTTCCAGGCCAAAAGCAAAGCGTCGTTCTTCTTAATCCGGTGTCTTACATCTTTGCCTTCTTTGTTCTTCAAGTTGAAGTTGATGTCGAACTTCACCAGCAGGTCTATCAGCTTCTTGTTACGCTTCATCTTGCCCTTCTGGAAGAGGAGGTGCATCAGTGTGTTCCCATTGCTGTCTTGGACGTTAGGGTTGAGGTAATAAAACTTGGTGGGATTGGAACAAAACAGATCCAACAGATGGCTGAGGAAATTAAAGCCAATGTCAGCTGGAAGACACACACAAAAAAAAAATCCTGTGAGTACAGAATCATTCTTCTCAGGGGACAGTAGACCCTGGGCTTGAGAGAGATGCCAGCCTGAGGCATGTTACAACACTGACCTCCTCCAAGGACTAACTAACCCAGTGCTATCATATCAACTAAGGTGACTTGCCCAGAGGGAAATCTAGCAATGTTTGGAGACAGTTTGCACGGCAGCCAGTAAGCAGAGGCTGTGCATAAGACAGCTGTTGACAAAGTTAAGCACCACCCTGAATGTCAGTAGGACTTCCTGAAATAACCTAATGATAGTCTAGCTTTATTAGAGTTTTTTTTAATGATGTAGATACCTTAAATGTGCTTATTGGCTACTGAAAATCATCTTTAGAATTTATAAATCTTCTACTACATCCACTCTGGTAATTCACCATAACAGTAACTTCTTCCTATCATGCTATATGAGTGAGAAGCCAGGAGATATGGGCAGGCTTGGCCAGAAACTGAGTCTTTTTCAGGTCACTTTTTCCCAAATGGAAAGATTAGGATCAGATCTAATCTCCAGCTTCCTACTCTAGGAAAAGACTGCTTTAAAAAACAGGGCTTACCATTGATATCTAAAAAGATGTGGAGTGCAGCGTGCAAAGGCGTGTCCCCTTCCATGAAAGAAACCCCACGGGGGTCTGCACCCTTGGTCAAGAGAAGAAAAGCCAACTCAAAATCCTCGTGTCTCAGACACATGAGAAGAGGCCTGTCCTGGCTCTCCTGAAGACCCTCAGGCAGTGCTATGGGGTAGGAGGAGACAGAAGAAAGGTTGTCAGGAGATCTGTCCAGGGAAGAGAACAGCCTGACTCACTGAGGTTCGCTGTTCCTGTCATTTCTTCCAAGATGATTCCCTTTCTGGGAGGCAAAGTTTCCCACTGCCCTGAGAAGAAAGGCTCACTTTTTCAAGGGCACTATCCTCTGGCAGCCATACCCCTCTTCCATCTTTCCTGCCCCACCTCTAGTCCCACCACAGGACCACAGTTCCAACAGTGCATTGCCCTGGAGTGAGGAATAAAAACCCTACTACTTCCTAATTTGCTAACACCATGCCGGCAAACCCACTTCTGCACTACAGCCTCCATGACCTCTGTCTGGAGGCAGCTCATCCCTGTAAATCTGCAGCCCTGTTAACCTAACACCTGATCCTGGAGATGCTCTGTAAATGAAATAAAGCAGGAATTCCATGACAGCATTAGCTTTTGAGCAAAGAAAGCACCACATACAAGAAAGGGGCTTAAATAAATAAATTATAAAAGGCACTCTTATCTACCTCCTGAAAGCAATGGGAGAATCAATGCCTAAAAGCTCTGCACTGTGGTGGCACTTTGAAAGCTGAAGTCCAATGTGGTGCTGTTGCTTGTGAAGGACACTTCCTGTTATACAGCAAAGAAAGCAGAAAACCACACAGCCAATGAACTCTTTAAAAAAAACATTTACTCATTTAATATTCAAACAGCCATAAAAATGATAAGACTATTGTCATTTGTCATAGTCAGCCATACACTGCTGGGATGATCTGCAACCCAGGCAGTTTATGGGAGGAAACAATTTATGGAAGCTACAGATCTAGGGGAAGTTCCAAAACAGTGAAAGAGGCTGGCCCTCAGGTCTAAGCAGAGAGAAAAACCTATCACTAACACTATAGCAAACGGGGGAAGGGGGGAACACAGGAGAATTTCTTTCTCTTTATATAGCCTTAGGGTGAGGTCTTGCAACCCTATCCAATGTAATGGCTTCCTGAGTCTCTGGAATTTCCTTTAGGCACTGCCCACCCAGTAAAGGGTGTTTACTTCTAGCTCTCCTGAGCTTCCTTACAATTTTGCCCCTACTGAGAAGACTGCCTTCCTGTAAACATCCCCAGAGACCCACCCAGATGACTAAAAAGGCCAAGTTGACAACAAAACCTAACCATCACAAGTCCACCACTTGTCGACTTGACATCAAACCGTATCTCCTTACATCATAGTTAATTTCCAATTGAAGACAGTAACAAGATCATAATTCTGCCTAATATTATAGACCTATCCCACAAACTACTGGAAACACATTATCACCCCAATACAAGGCAAGCTCCCTTAAATGTGAGTTCTGTAAAAACAAAGCAAATTACATACTTTTCACATATAATTGGCACAGAGTAAACATTTCCAATTTTTACGAAGCATAACAAAACTGGACCAATGCAAACTCAACAACCATTATGCAAACATCAAACATCTGCAGTTCCAAGTCCAATATCACAACCAGTGACTGACAGTCTCCAGATTTTCCAATTCTGTCCCTCCAGCTTGGCTGAGTAGCTGGAAAAAAACTTCCATCCCAACCCAACAGCACTCGATGGTAGCCCTTGCACAGTCCTGGTATATCCAAAACATCTTCAGGTCTCCATTACAAACATAGTCCATCTTCCAATGGCTTCACTTACCAATCAGGGACTTCATGCTCTGTTCCATACACCACATCTCAGCAGAAGATCCTGGAACCATATGCACTTCAAGACCCACTACACACATTTCTCATGCTTCCAAAAACAATACCAGGTATGCAGGACACAGCCATGTTGTTAATTCGGGGACAAAATAAACCGTGACTTTGAAGAGCAGGTTCCTTCCTTTCAGCTAATTCCTTTCAAAAGAGTTAAGTCTATCATTAAGTCCTTCCTGGTGGAACACCTCAGCATCCTTTCCATTGCTTCAATGTAGAACAGGTTTGCTATTTTCTTTAGGATTGCTAATGTGTTGACAATAGCAGCTTCAGTAACCTAAAGCTAGTCTCTGTGCCAGTAAATTAAACTTGCTTTGAGTTTTTAACTTAGCCTTAAATCTTGAATTCTCAGTTCCATATTGTTAGCCAAACACAACAGTCCATTTCTTAAATTCAACCTTGATCAAGCTCTCTGGGCATGGGCAATAGAACACGGCCAGCTCTTATTCCAGTAACATAGTTCTAGTAACTTTCCTTTCAGTCTCTCCTTCACCTTAGAAAGTTCATAAGCCAAGCCTGCAAACGCCAATTCTCTCTACACTTGGCATTTCCAAATTCTCACCAAAATAGCCCATAAAACTTGGCTTACCGCTATGGAAGGCATCTTCAATTCCAAGTACCAACTCCATGTTCATTCCTCCAGCACACAACTTCCAAAAGACCAAAATCCACAGTCAGATTCATCTCAGCCTTTATCACCCCACTCCTGGTACCAAAACTGTCATAGTCAGCCACACATCGCTGGGATGAAACTCCAAACCAGGCACAGTTAATGGGAGGAAACAATTTATGGAAGCTACAGATACAGGGGAAGTTCCATAACAGTGAAAAAGGCTGGCCCTCTTTCACAGGTTCAAGCAGAGAGAAAAACCCATCACCAACAACACACTCAACAGCAAATGGGGGGGGGGGCAAGGAGAGAATTTCTTCCCCTTTATATAGCCTTAGGGTGAGGTCTTGCAACCCTATCCAATATAATGGCTTCCTGAGTCTCCAATTTCCTTCATGCACTGCCCACCAAGGAAAGGGGGTTTACTTCTAGCTCTCTTGAGCTTCCTTATATTCTGCCCCCTACTGAGAGGCTGTCTTCCTGTTAACATCCTTAGCTAACAATAAAACCTAGACATCACATCATACCTATTTTAAAAATGACATAAAGGTATGAACAGCATGGGGTGGAGGAGTAAAATTGATATTTCTAAATTATTTTTAAAATTAAATACAATCTAGCAAGATGCCTTTGCACATAACATATACAAAGCTAACCACATGTGATTGACTGCCCTGACTGAAGCAATAGGTATTTCTACCCACCAACTACTGGGCAGTTTCTCTACAAACAGGCGTCTTAGATCCCAATCCACTGATTAGAAAAGAATGACATAAGAGTTGACAAAGAGCACACAACGTATCCAGGGTAAAGAAAAATTTAGCCAAAGGCCAGGTGGCTCCACACACTTAGTTATTCCACATAAGAGAAGAGAACAAGGCTAATTGGAATTCACAAAAATGCAGCATTCCTCTAAGGCAACTCACTTATGGGGAATTAACCCCACTCCACCCCTACTGATAGAGAGTAGGAGCAAGATAGCTTTCTTTGCAGGTAGTCAGTCAGTGATGCAAGTCCAAAAAGACTAGAAGGGAACTCCAGATTGAGTCAATATGGCCATTAGTTCTTCATCCCAGAAAGTTTTTATGGGTTTTCTCAAGCCTGCACTCTTGCCCCCAAGTTCATCCAGATTCTAGAGGGCTAGATTTAGTACTCCCAACCCCAGACCTGTAACACTAAGGGAGAGAAGTATACACGATATGGTGGTTCCTCTAAAAGCAAAGAATAGCTTTGGCCATGATCTGGACTTGTCAAGACAATTCAAACAGCCTCTGATGCCTTCTGTCCAGGCATTCTCACCTCCACTGTCAATCAGGCGACCCAGTAGCTGGGTCTTCCTCTGGTCCCAGCTGCTGAGATGGGGGATGACAGTACAGATGTCCAGGTCTGAGAGGTTGCAGTCTTTGATGAGGCAATTTCTGAAGTGTGGCTTCCCACTAGCTTTGCGGGTGAGTAGCAGAAGCACTTCAGGCCACTTCTGTCTTTCCAGTAAAAATTTGATGAAGGTGTTGGCACAGTTTCGATTAATATCACAGATCAGGTCAGGAGAGATTTCTTTCAAAATAAGAACAAATCAAGACATTCCAGAAAAGATTCATATGATTTCTATTCCTACCTCAACTAGAACCCAACATATATATACACAAATAGATTACAAATCCACTCTTTTAAGCACTATAGAAATATAAACAAATAGTTAACCAATAAAGAACAACAGAGCAAGCACTGGCCATGTGAGCTTCTGCCTGGTTAAAACTGCCCTGCGCAGAGAGCGGAGCACCTGACCCCATAGACAAGGATAGTGGATTATGAAGGCAGAATACTTAAGTTCAGGGCAAGTACTCGAGTTAGGCAAAAGTCTGCTTAAGAGAGTAACTGAAAAGCCAAGTTGTTAGGTTAATAGTAAGAGGAGAGTAAGAGGAATAATTCTGTAGCATACTACATAAGTATTTCTATCTCATCTTTCATGTCAGCTATCCTATTCAATGTTGCTGGTGAATCTGAAGGATACAAATAAACTTAAAATAGATCTTCAGTAAAGAGACTGCCAAGTAGGATGGCAACTAAGTTTGAGATCTTTCCCTCCCTCCCTCTCTCCTTCTCTTCCTTCTATCCTTTCTTCCTCCCTTCCCTTTTCTCTTCCTTTCTTTATTGTGGTACTAGGAATGGAAACCTAGGGCATCACATATACTAGGCAAGTGCTCTATCATTGAGTTATGACCTCAGCTTCTGCTCCTTTTTAGTTTGAGACACAGTCTCACTAAGTTAAGTTGCACAGGCTGGCTTTGAAGTTACTATGTAGCTGAGGCAGGCCTTGAACTTGCAGTCTTCCTGCCTCAACCACCCAAGCAGCTGGGATAACAGGTATGTGCCACTGAACCTGGCTAACTTTGAATTTCAAATGAATGGATGAATTTTTAGGATATGTAATATTTGGTACATACACAAAATATACTGTATCTGATATTGAAATTTTACTGTACATTCTGTATTTGGTCTGGCAAGCCTACCACTAAGAAAGCAGTTTAAGAATAAATCAAACTTCAAAAAGAGGTTCATATGATTTTTCTTCCTCTTCCAACTACAACAGATGGGGAAAAATAAAGAATTGCCTAAATAAGAGCAACTTCATTTGCACTTGCTAGTTTTTGGTTCCTATCTTTATCTGAATCTTTTAATGAATATTCATCAGAATATTTTAAATATGCATTTAAAACAAGAAAATTAAACATAGGCTAGTCTATCATCTTCCTTTAACAAGGATCAGAATAAAATAGAAGACAAACTTTTTCAAAAGACATTACAATTCTATCCTCCAGAGTCTGCTCATGTGTCTTGTAGTAGCAGCACACTCCTTGGGAGTGACTGAGTCCAGACTCTCTGTCCTCCTGACCACAGCTATTGGTTCAGCTATTATGACTGGAAGGGAATCCCTAGGAATTTTGTTCAAACTACTGTTAACAGAGAGATGGATCTATGAATGCAGAGATGCTGGGCAGGTCAGAGGTTAGAGACATGGATATGTTTCCAATTCGAGTCTAGGATGACAGTTGAAGACTGAGCGATCATTTAAGAGTCCAAGAGGCAATGAAGCCAACTCTGGCATTTCTAGCACTATAAGTCAAAAAAGTCACTTTTGGGTTTGGAGAGATGGCCTAAATTTAAAAGTGCTTGTCTATAAAGCCTGCAGGCTTAGATTCAATTCTTGAGTGCCCACATAAAGGTAGGTGTACAACATGGCACATGTGTCTTTAGTTTGTTTGCAGCAGCAAGAGGCCCTGTGTGCCCATATTCATTCTCATTCTCTCATAAGTTTGAAAAAAAAAAGATTTTCAGTCACTTCGGGTGGGGTTTTTGTTTCTTTTCTCTTTTTCTTTTTTTCTTTTGACAATTTGATATTGTCTACCACTTCTAATAGAAACAATCCAAAAAAAGTTCTGAGTATCTCATCTCAGTTAAGAACACAAAGAGAGAGAAAGAAAATGTAATGAAGAGTAAAAAAAGTTTCTGGAAGAGAGCTGTGGCAAGACCACAGAGAAAGATGCAGAAAATAAGCAGCACTAAGGAAAGGAAAGTAGCCTAGGCAGAGAGAGGGAACCATAGCAATACACAAGCCTCTCAGAGAACCTAGGAAAGCCTGGGACACGGACACGGACACGGACACGGACACACACACACACACACACACACACACACAAGACACAAAGGACAGTGAAGAAGTAGCATTCCTTTCTTATGGCCATTTCATGGGATTTTTGCCAAACACCAATAATTCAAGCTTTAATGATTTTTTTTTTTTAGTTTTCAAAACCATCAGGAATATATACATGAGGGCAATCTTCATAGGTCTGGTTAAATGCCAAACCCAAAGGCTCCCTAAATATGATTTGCTCAGATTGTCTGCACTGAATAGATCAATCTCAAAGGAGGTGCTCTCATCCTAGAAGCTTGCTGCTGTCATTATCTTCTCATTGCTGGGACAAAGCACCCAACCAAAAGCAGCTGGTGGGAGGAAAGGGTTTATTTTGGCTTAGAATCTCAAGGAGAAGCTCCATGATAGCAGGGGAAAGCATGACATGAACAGAGACCGGATATCACCTCTGCTGCAGCAGGTGGAAAACAGCAGCAACAGAGAGAGCTGAACTCTGGCAAGGAGGAGCTAGCTGGCTGTAACACTCCTAAGCCCACCCCAGAAACACACCTCCTCCAATAAGGCTTTACCTCCCAAGCTGCCACCAGCTGGGAACCAAGCATTCAGAACATACAAGTTTATGGGGGACATCTGATACAAACCACCACACTTGGGTATGCTGTTTATCTTTGACCCATTCATATACAAAATAAGGCTAATCTTATAATCCAACTCACCCTAACAGCTAATAAATACTAGCATTTTTTGCAAGGATCAATGGACTGAATACTGTGTGTCATGCAGTTGAGTTCCCAGCTGAGCTAGGGATCTAAGATTAAAGTAAGTATCAGAGATAAATGACTGAATAGACCTGGCAATATTAGAGCCAAGACTCAAATGCAAACTTTAGCCTTTAAACACTATGGTTTGCTACATACCGTGAAAAGCATTTCTGGTTCTTCTTGCCATGCCGTCTTTCACTCTCTGTAAAACTGAGACATCACAAGCCTTATGAAACCAATTTCTGTTGCACTAGGGATTGAACAAAGGGCCGTACATATGCTAGACAAGCACTCTATGACTGAGCTACACCCCATCTTCCAATTTTTAAAATACTAAATTTCATCTACTTAAGATTCCTATAATCCTCAATAATTAGCTAATATTTGTCATCTAAATTTCTTCAAGGGAAGTTTCCTGATTTCCTTATAAAGAAGAAAGTAATATTAAATTCTACAATAACCTATACTCTGACGTTAACCAGTATCTATGGAAGACAGCATGTGTGGATATAAGAAATGATTGCATATGTAAAGAGTTAATTCTTCCAAAATACATGAAAAACTAGTAATGAAGTTGTCACTGGGGATGAGACTTAGAACTGACATTCAGTCATGATAGACTTTTCACAGAAGAACTTTCTGGGCAGTTTGAATGTTTACATGTAGATGCACTGCATTGCTTTCATTTTTATAAATCAATTTCTATAAAGATACTAGATTGTCTAACAGAAAATTAAATACCTTGGAATTTCCCTAACTAAGGAAGTGAAAGGTCTAGACAATGAAAACGTAACACTAAATAAAGAACTGGAGGAAGATAAAAAGAAGGAATGACCTCCCATGTTAATGGACTGAAGAATTAATATTATTAAAATGGCCATCCCACCAAAACCAATATATAGACTCAATGCGATTCCAATCAAAATCCCAGGAATATTTTTCAGAGTAAGGAAAAACAGTCTCTCAAAATCCATATAGAAGTACAAAAGACCTCAACCAAAAAATGTAATCAACAGCCCTGATGGTATCACCAGATCTGATTTTAACACACACTCTAAGGCTATAGGAATAAAAACAACCCGGTAGTGGCACAGGTCGGTGGAATAGAAGATCCAGGTTTAGAGTTTGATTAATTGCAGCTACCTGATCCTTGACCAAAGAGGCAAAAACGCTCACTGGAGAATAGGCAGCATCTTCAACAAATAGTGCTGGAAAAACTGGATAGCCACATGTAGAAGATTGAAATTGTAACCCCTCCTCTCATCTTGTACAAAAATCAACTCCAAATCAATCAATGACCTCAATACTGAAACTCTAAAACATCTAGAAGAAAAATATCGGGAAACCTTCCAAGACATAGAAGTAGGAAAGACTTTCTGAATAAAATCTCAGTAGCCCAGGAAATTAGGCAAACACTCATTGGATCATATGAAACTAAAAGCTATTTTACAGATAAGCAAACCCTTGGTAAAAGATCTTCCCTCCATCCTGAGCTCATGTTAATGCTGCATGTCTCTGTGCATCAAGCCATTAAAAGCTTTTCAGAAATATCAAAGTCACATGAAACTGAACAGGAATGTAACTAAGCTTAGAAATAGGGAGGAGTAGCTACAGCTGTATAATAAATACATGATAACATGGTTTAAACTAGTCAAGAAGGAAGATGTAAATTTTTTTAAAATCCAGACAATTTGGGGGGGGGGAATCAGAGAATGGTATCAACAACTTAAAAACCAAGGACCTTGGTTGCCCACCAATGGTTAAGACCTTGTTGCTAAAGACTCCACATGCTTGGGCTGCGGGTCTCTGAGAAATGAAGCAGGAGCTGAGCTGGAAGCCTCCTCCCTGTTGACCACCTGTCAGGGTGCTGGAAAGACCTATGCAGCCTGTTGGGGGAGAAAAGTCATCAATGGTGTTAACCAGCAGTGGACCCTGCAAACTTTACAGCTGGTCAGCCAGGCCTAATGTACCAACTGATGCAATAGTGGCATGTCTGTTATGGGGGAAACCAACTGCTCTGTGGTTAGATTTGAGGCTCATTCCATGGGAGGGAATCCATGCCTGGTACTTTTGAAAACCTAATGAAAAGTCTATGGCTGGGGAGGTCATAAGTTCTAGAGGCAAACTACTACTGCTGTTTGGCTAAGTGGATATTATTATGCCCACCAAACTATCCTCTAAATACTTGAGTTTATGCCTATATATTAATGCTACTCTCACTTTTGGTTAGAGAAGCTTCTCTCTTTGGATGGCAGTGACTACTGGGGTGACTCAAAACTCACCAAAGTACTAAATGACCTCCAAGGGTCAAGGACCATTGTGGAAGAGGTGGTGGAAAGAACGTAAGGGCCAAAGGAAGGGGAGGAGTGATTACAATACTGCCTTCCAGACACAAAGTGGCTGTGGCACTGATGACCTCACAGTGGCTAATACTCTCTACACAAGACCTGCATAATAGGTGAAAAAAATGAAGACATCAAAATAGAAGAGAGACATGGTGCAAAGAAAGGATTCAGTGTAGCCAGTATTTGGGTGGTGGGAAAGAATTATAATCATGGTATATTGCTTGTATTTATAGTAGTAGTGAATAAAAAGCTTTAAAAATGCTTAAAAAGGAAGATCTAAATGTGACAGTGTCTCTGGAAGAAAGACTGAGAGACCTTTTTCTAAGTTTCTCTTAAGCTTAATAAGAGACAAAAATGTTTATGTATTATAATCACAATTTTTTCTGAAGTAGAATCCTGCTCTAACTCAAGCTGAGCTGGAATTCACTATGTAGTCTCAGGATGGCCTTGAACTCATGGCTATCCTATCGCTACATCCCAAATGCTGATATTAAAGGTGTGTGCCACCACGACTGGCTTAGAACCACAATTTTTAAAAGATGACTATTAATTGAAAGATAACAAGAAAAGGTTAGTAAAAATATGCCAAAGTATAGTTGCAAAAAAAATTCTAGCATCATATAAAATATTTTACAAAGTTTCTACAATAATCATATTTAGCAAAGATAAATAAGCAAATTAAAAGTTACAATAAAAGAGATCTTCAAAAGTTGCTAGAGTGCAATACTAGAAGGGAATAGAAATAAACTTTTAAAAAGATAGATTTCACCTTTGCCCCAAATCTCTCATCCATGGTATCAAACACAAAATTAATGTTTTATTACACAGAATTTGTAATAAATTTAAACTTTGTAAAATTTATAAATTTTACATTTATAAAAGAAAAAAGTGTACTAACTATAAATGCTTAAAATGTAAGACTAAATGACCGATTCACAAATGTTTGATTTTTTTTTTCTTTTTTGGTCCTGTTAGATGAATTTGTAGAAAATTAGCATTATCTTTGCTACATTTTATATTTTCCTTTAAGAAATTAAAATACCGGGCTGGAGAGATGGCTTAGCGGTTAAGGCACTTGCCTCCAGTGCCTAAGGCCCCGGTTCAATTCCCCAGGACCCACATAAGCCAGACCCACAAGGTGGTGGCCCTGGTGCGCTCTCGCTCTCTCTCTCTGTCTCTCTCTCTGTCTCTCTCTCTGTCTCTCTCTCCCTCTCTCTGCTTGAAAATGAATAAATAAAATATTTTTTAAAAAAAGAAAAATTAAAATATTAATTTATAAAAATCAAAAAATGCCGGGTGCAGTGCCACACGCCTTTAAACCCAGAACTTGGGAGGCAGAGGTAAGATGATCACTATGAATTTGAGGCCAGCCTGAGACTACATAAGTGAATTCCAGGTCAGCTTGGGCTAGAGCGAGACCCTACCTCAAAAAAAAAGCACTAACAGAAATGAGGCACAGAGCAGAAAACTGCTGGCTGCTCTTCAGCAGGCTGGATTTGAAATCACTGAAAAACCTGACAGAAGACCACAGGAAGACCACAGGAAGCTAGCTGCCAAAGGTGTTCCAACCTTGTTCTTGGTCCTAAAAGAAATGCTGCCATCTGGTGGTAGCCATAAAAAATAGGCAAAGACAAATCTATAAAATGACAACAAAGCTTTGTTGTTCAAAATATTCTCTTGGCATTTCCTAGCAACTGGTGAGAAATACAGAACCTCTCAAACTATGGAATCAAACTCTGCGTGCATGTATGTACATATGAACATTGGGAAATATCTAGTTTAGAGAACAGCAGAAAAACTTTCTCAAGTGATACCAAAAGATGCCCTATCCAGAGATCAGCACCACCAGTCACAAGAACATACAAAGAAACATATGAATGGTACCTAATTCTGTTCAGAAATTACATGCAGGGATTGATGTGTACAGAGGTTCCACTGCCAGGAGCATGGTGGGAAACAGAAGACTCCAACCTACTAGCCCTTCAAGACTTCTGCCTTATTCAGCTACATGTTTGATTTTATCATTTTCACTCTTAATTCAGTGTTTCCCTATTGCCTTTTAATATTCCTTTATCATATCAAGAAAAATCTTCCCAGCCAACACTTGGTAACACTATCAAGTAATCAAGTATCCCCAAAAGAAAACTGGGGCCAATGAAAACTGAGGCTTTGGGCCTGACTGCTTCTTCCAAGATCATCCAGGCTACCTGATAAGCCAAGCCTTGAAACAGTATACATTCCTCTTCCATGCCAAGCAAAGACAAGTGAACTCTAATGAGGCTACTGGACATAAACCTACTAGATTCTACTGAGCTTCTTTTGGTTCTAACCCCACGCTACTGATTGAACTAGTTTTGAAGAAGGGAAAGAAGGAGCAAGTATAAGAACCCTGTCTCAGGCTGGAGGAATGGCTCAGTGGTTAAAGTACTTGCTTTCAATGCCTATCAGCCTGAGTTAAATTCCCTAGTATCCATGTAAAGCCAGATGCACAAAGTGGTACATGTACTTGGAGCTTGTTTACAGTAGCAAGAGGACCTGGCAAGCCCATTCTCTCTTCTCCTTGCAAATAAATAAAACTTTTTTAAAAAGAACCCTGTCTCAAGGCTGGGCTCATTGTGGCTCATTGGTAGAGTTATTTGTTTAACATGACAAGACTCTAGGTACCACAGAAACAAACAAACAAACAAATTCTCCCCAAATGAAGTGTCTTTAGGGTTAGCAAATATTCAAAGGTTCTACTTAACAAGGAAACCAATATACTGACTATAAAATAGAAATAATTTTACAAACTATCAGCCATTTCCCTTCCTATTAACTAGTAGTTTTTTTTTTAATTGCTGCTATCTTAAACCTAGATATTAATGGGCAAAGTAAATTACTTTTAAGTTTCTCAAATTGTGGAAGCCCTTCTGAAATTGAGACACAAGAGTTCTCAGAAAGCATTTCACAATGGTTTCTATTATACTATCAGGAAAAGAAATCGCAATTTCTTGAAATCTGAGGTCATTTAAAAACAAAACATGGTATATTGTAGCTTCAAGTTTGAAATTCATGGCAGGGGCTAAAAAATCATTGCCTCATGGAGATAACAGAAGATACTTTGCCAGATGTGGTGGCGCATGTCTTTAATCCCAGCATATGGGAGGCAGAGGTACGAGGGTCACCATGAGTTCAAGGCCAGCCTGAGACTGCATAGTGAATTCCAGGTCAGCCTGAGCAAGACCCTACCTTGAAGAAAGAAAAAAAAAAGAAGACAGAAAGTACATTAAATAACTAAATAAAAAAATAAGCAGGTAAACACTGGTGGGTGTGCTAAATGGAAAGCAGTGTCAACCTCTCCCACATTAAAAACTTGTCTCACTTTGGACAATTGCAATAATCCCAAGATGTCAGGTGTCTCCCACCCACACCACCCCCCTTCCCACAGGCTGCCTTCATTTACACATCGAGAGAGGGCATCTAAGGAATTTAAATCTCCATGGAATACACACACTAACTAGTTCCTAAGTATTCAATCTAGTCCTTCATTCAGATATAACTGATAAAAAAAATCAGAAGATGGTTAGGAAAAAGCAACAGCACCAAAGAGAAGAAAAAAAAATCAGGTAACCCCAAAAGCAATATAATTCAGGGAGAATAGAGTGTACTTTAAGAATATATAAATACATATGCAAATGTAGCATTCTTAAATGCAATTCAAGATGTAGCAAATGAAAACAGGAATAAGTTTCCACAATAAGAAACAATCAGAATAAGAAAGAGTTCATTGTTATTATTGTTTTCCAAATCTTAAAAATGTAATAATGGGCAAAGCAAATTAAAAGGAAACTTTTAAGAACCAAATTAAAAGATTTTGGAAGGAAAAATAGGAAAATAATAGGAAAAGGTAGAGAGAGATATATTATAAATTCAAGGTTCTTGTCTTGATTTAAGACTAGTGGTGCAGAAAAAAATAGTGGTGGGAATAAAATAATAGCTATTTACCATGAGCTAAGAAAGATGGACAGAAAAAAAAAAGAAAGAAAGAGCGACAGGACCAACAAGTGCCAAGCAATCAGAATGAATAAGGACCCACAGCTTGCAACAAAACCAAGGACATTTCAGAATTCAAGGACAAAGACCATTCTAGAAAGGCAAAAAAATGACTGACATTAGACTTCTAATCAGTAGGAATGAGAATAAGAAGACAATAAAACCACTATTTTTAAAACTATCGTGGATTATTGGATATACCTGGAAAGGCTGCCACTGAACTAGGACATACTACTGATGGTTAACATGTGGGGGTGGCGAGTGAAAATTGCTACCAATGAAATACAGTCCCTATATCCAAAAAAATTATCAGCCAGTGTGAGGATAAAATAAAGACATATCTATGCCTCCACCACTAAAAAATTAACTCTAGCAAACAAGAAAGAAATCCACTGATAATAGGAACCATAAGAGTCATGCATGAGTACAAATAAAAAAAAAACTGTAAGAAACATAACAAACATCCATGTTTTATTAAATGGGGCTGCTAAAGAGTGTCACACTTCCGGAGCAAAGTTTTTGGGACATTTAGTGATTCATTTTCTATGGGTCCAGACATGCAACTTGTTGTGGAAAGGGTAACATATTACAATGCAAATGCCACCCACTGGTTTCCAATTTTAGAATCAATTCATGGATGAGGCATGGAACACTTGAGTCAAGGGGTAGAATGTAGATGGTAAAAATGACATTACCAGATAAAACCCAACAAGTAGGACTACTGCATACTTCATATTACACAGCCATCTATCTCTCCCAGAGTGGTTTAGTCAAGAAATTAAGATACAAGTAGATTTGAAATTGTTGGCAGTAATGGTTCTGAGGAGTAGGCTTAACTTTTGTTATTTCTTATTTTGATTTTTTTTCTTGTTATGTGCATGTATGGGGAAAAAATTGCCCATAATATCCAAATGCAGACCTGGAAAAGTTCCCAGAATGCCGTAGATGCTCTTTAAGAGTTGTCTCATTCTGTCTTTCCAAAAATGCAAATATTGAAGGGGATAGGTCTCACTTCCATCTATGTGTACTAAGAAGAGATAAACCAATTTGCATCTAATATCACAGAACCAGTTCCCCTATCCTCCCACCAAAAGTTAATTCACTAGAGCTATACCTGATAAGTCCTTAGAACGTACAGCCAGCTTTTCCAAGTGACTGTTGATTTTCTCAATGGCTCTGAAGTTCTTATTCCTTCTGAGGATATCCACAGCTGTCCGAGAATGTCCATCCAGCAGAGTGGGGTCTGCCCCAAAGCCCAGGAGCATCTGCACATCCTCTGTTTGTCCTACAAAAGGCCAAGATTTCTCATTTGGAGTATTGACACAGTTCCTTCCATAAGGAGATGTTCCCATGAGTGCTCTTGCTCCCAGCTGCCTGGACAAGGAACCTAAACTGCCAGTCTTGGACAGTCTACCCAACTCTCCAAAGCAAGGAGTCTTATATGGAGTGGGAAGGACAATAGCTTTTAAGAGGTTCAGAAGTGCGCTCCTCTCTACCTTTCTCCCCCTGCCTTGGCAACAAGCAAGGAGAGGGGAAATCTTGTTACTAGGCAACAGTTACAAGCTGTAAGGATAAGAGCAAGCTGTGACTTCAGATTTCTTTATTCCCTGGAAAGGAAATAGAATATTGTTTCAGAAAAAGATAAATAAAATCCTGTCTGGAGACAGAAGAAAAAAGTGGCAATTGCTCTGGCATCAGTTTTTGACTGTCATTTTTACTACCCTCCCAGGAAAAGAAATATCCCATCCCTAACCCTGTCAGCTCATTTGTAGCTCTGACGAATCTACTTGCTAAGTGTAAAGGTATCTCTGTGATCACAGATATAACTGACTTTCAGAATGGTGCATCCTTGGGGTGCACAGGATATAGGTACAGAGAACTAAATGACTCAGTGTTGGACATCCAACTTCCCTATGTACAATTTACTAAAACTTACAGCCTGACAAGGCATCTTTACCCCAAATAGCAGTCTCCTCATGGTGTTCTCCTTTCCCATCTCTCACAGCTCAAAAATTTAAAACGTATACTTCCTACACATTACACCTTTGAGTTAAGATAATGAAATGTTAATCTACATGCTGCTATGATAGAGCTGTGCAAATGTAATTAAGGTCCTAAGTAAGGTAACCTTAAAACAGATTATGTAGATGGGCCTTATAAATGCCCAATGTTGAAGTTCCAGAGATCAGAGATTTAAAAACAAAAAAGGTCAAAGATGCAACATATGAGTAGGGACTGAATGAAGCATAAGAAATTCTCCCCTGCTGGTTTTTAAGACACTAGAAACCACAGGAAGCAGAAGACTCATCACATCATGCCAGACTTCTGACCTACAGAACCTGGGGTCACTAAATGAGTGTTGTTTTATGGTATTTTATTAATCAGCACAGGAAACAACACAATTACTCTTGTATACTTCCAGAAAGAAGGTAAAACTACTGACCTTTGCAGTAACAGTAAAGTAAAAAATAATGAAATCTGATGTCAAAAGAGCCCTGTATTAGGCACTGCAATTCACCTCCTTACCTACTACCTATCTCCAAAGCTTTATTTTATGTTTAGTCAATAATTGAAGAAATTCTTACTACATTTATGTTTTCATAAACTTTGTGTAATAATTTCAGTCATAAACCAATCCAGAAAAAAAATTTAGCCCTTGAAACCTCACAACACAAAAAATGTTTTTAACATTTAAGGGTATGAGTATTTATTTCTGTTCCAAAGAATGAATCAATTGATGGCCAATAAGATATTCAAGTATTCAATATATTAGGTTAAACTTCTAGAAAATTACACTGGAGTTGGGCTGGAGAGATGGTGCAGCATTTAAAGACACTTGCCTGCAAAGCCTGACAACCCAGGTTCAATTCCCCAGTATTCATGTAAAAGCTATATATATGCACACTGGAGTTCGTTTGCAGTTGCAAAAGGATCTGATGTACCAATTCATATTCTCTCCCTCTTTTTCTCTCTCACCTTGCAAATAAAAATAAATTTTTAAGGTACATTGGAATCCAGGCATGGTGGATCACACCTATAATCCTAGCACCCAGAAGGCTACACAAGAGAATCACCTTGAGGACAACATGGTACACAGTAAGGTCCAAGTCAGCCTGGGCTTCAGTATAAGCCTTGGTCTCAAAAAATAAAATAACAAGCAAACTGGAAATATCAAAAAGGAAGAAATGTACAAGTTAATTTTTCCCTATTAAAGAGCTTACTATAATTGTAACATAAATGTTGAAGATAATATTGCTGTAACATTTATGTTCTATTATAAGCAAATAAAATAGAACAGTTTTATTTTAAAATATCAAATACTGAAAATCACCCATCCTTAAAATTATTTAGACCCATTAATCCCTCCCACCACAAAAAGAATGGCTGAAACTAGGTAGCATGTTAGACCAGACTTGTGTTATGGAAGATAATGAGCTCTGAAAAAAAAAAGTCAAATGGTACCTTATCTTAGTTTTTATGTTGGTTATATACTGAAATGATATTTCAGATCTTTGGGGTTACATTCATGGCCATTCTGTTTTCTAGGATGTATAAGCAAATATCTCAGGTTTAGTGAAGAGTTACATTAGAGAAACAAGTCTCCCCGGACTCCTTTTGACCAGCTGAAACAGAAAGGCCCTGAGCTCTCAGATGCCCCACTCTCCAAAACCAGAAGTCCTGTGATGGTTTGATTCAGGTATCCCCATAAACTTATGAATTTTTAATTCTTGATCCCCAGGCTGATGGCAATTTGTAAATTGGAACCTTGTTGGAAGTGTGTTGTTGGGGTGGTCTTATGGGTGTTAAAGCCAGCTTATCCTTGTCAGTGTTTGTTGGCACTCTCTCCTGCTGCTAATGTCCACGTGATGCTGACCAGGAGGTCATGTAAAGTCTCTGCTCATGTCACATTTTCATCTGCCAACATAGTTTCCTCTTGGGTCTAATAAAGCCAAAGTAATCCCTGTTTTTGGTTTAGTGCTTTGTGCCAGCAACAAGAAGGTAACTGCAACAAGTCCCCAAAAGGAGGCCTTCAGGCTGTGTCTAGCCCACAGGCATTAATTAGCTACATCTGATATTTAAGAAATTATAAAATTTCTAATGTTTCTTGCCATCCCAAGATTCCCTAAGTCAGCCCTAGGCTATAAAGGCACCAGCTCCCTGCAACTCCCTATCATCTCCCTTTTGCTCCCATTGAGTTTATTACCATTATAGAAAAAAGGGGGAGGCTCTGTAACCAAGACATAAAACAAAAACTGAAGGATCTGAGAGCCATCTGAGAGCAGTAGGACTGAAAAGTCTCCCTGGTTTACACAGTCTAACAAGATAGTTGGTGTCTTAACAACCAACTTTTCCTCACACACCCTCTCTCTTCCATGTGCCCTGTCCTACCCTGAGAGTTCAGCAAGATGCAATTACTGTGTTAGGTTCTAAGTGCCACAAAAGTAGGACTGTGTCTATTACCTGGTTCACAATTATCTCAGGCAATCAAACACAGATTTGGCATAAAATAAAGGTACTTTATAACATATAGTAAGGAAAGGGGGGAAATAATGCCAGAGTTCATATCCTTGAATTATTCAACCTCACAGAATCCATTTAAAGTCAAAAGAGTCCAGGATACCAGCAATTCTCCTTTCACCCCAATCTCCTTCCTTAAGCCTCTTCTCACAATCATATTTAATTCAAGGGAAAGTTTGCTCTTTTGAGCCTGACACGGGTGGAAAAGATAAAATACAGTAGTGAGTGTGTGAGCTTTCTCATGTCTTTACTCCCCTAGCCCACACAACACACTCTCCAGCACAGTACCACTACTCACGCTTGATGGAGTATCCAGGGGAGTGAGCAGCAATGATGTGCAGGACAGTGCAGCCAGTATCATCTCTGTGGTTGATGTGACCTTTCAACTCAGGCTTGTGGGCCATTAGCCACATAAAAAGTTGGTTTTCTCCTGGAGGAAAAGAAACATTGGAAAAATTAATGTATCCCACACTGAAGAAACCAAATGGGGAATCCAACACCAATTTCTACTCACCAAACACAGGTACAGAAAAACACAGCTATTTGTAAATTTAAAGGATGAGTGACAGAAAGTTATTCATAATTATCTTAGTTAAGATCCCTTGGAAGCCTGAGTCAGGGATTCTTACAGTGATTCACTGAGGGACAAAGACACAGGGAGGGGGAAGAAGCTAAGATGGAAGTGGTCTGCTTTCAAATTAAAATAAATAATAAAATCTTCTACGGTTTCCCCAGTTTATGAAATGGGTATGTGGCAAAAAGAAAAGATGAAAGAATAAAGCCTAAATCCCTGGCCACCCTCACCCCACTCCAGGAAGACTAGTTCCCTTGGACAGGTTAGGCTCTACAATGTTATCCAACAATGATGCCTCCTATGCTTGGCAAGAAAAATGAAAAACAAGCTTCTATCTAAAATATGAACATGTACATTAATGACAGGGTCAAGTTTTTAAAGATCTATTTTGTGAAAACAGCAGTCCTGTCAGATCTGGTAGCACAGAAATGTAATCCTAGCTACTTTGGAGACTGAGGCAGGAGAATAACAAATTCAAGGCCTGCCTGAGCTACAGAGTGAGCTCAAAGTCAGAATGGGCAAAGTTAGCAAGACCCTGTTCTCAAAATTTTTAAGTTGGTCAAGGGTTAGGATGCTGTAGTCCAATAACAGAACATGTGCAAAGCCCTGAGTTTGATTCCCAGTAACACACACACACACACACACACACACACACACACACACACACACACACACACACACAAAGTTGAGAAAGAGAAAAAGAAAAAATAGTGGTCCTCTGATTATCAGCCCATGATTTGTAGTACTCTTGGGCCAAGAAATCAGCCTATTATTTCTTAGGATCTCCCACAGCTACATTCTCAAACTACAGCAGTAGGCCCTCTAGGCTGGAATAAAAACAATGTGGCAGGGTGGAAACCACACTAGTTGCCTTTGTCAAAAGGAGGAACCATAGCTCTCCTGGGAGTGCTCCTGTAACAGCTGTCCCAAGTGCTCACCTGGGGCTCCACTTTGCACTTGAGGATCTAAGAACACAGACTCCTTTCAATCTGACCCTCTGGTGTCATGGGAAATAAAAATGATGCTGTATCTTTGCTGCTTTCAGTCACTTGAAAACTCAGATCACAGAAATCAGGATTTGAGAAGACGGCTCAGTGAGTAAAGTGCTTGCTGTGTAAGCATGAGGATCTGAGTTCAGAACCCCAGTACCTATGTAAAATGCTGGATGGGGCAGCATGTGTGTATAATCCCAGTGCTGGGGATACAGAGATAGGAGGATCACTGGGGCTCACTGAATAACTAGTCTAGCCAAATAGATGAGCACTGGGTTTAGTGGAAGACCAACCATGTCCTAAAAATTAAGGTGTAAGCTAGGTGTTATGGCTCATGTCTATAATCCCAGCACCTGGAGGCTTATGAATTCAAGGCCAGAGTGGGCTAGAGTGAATTCCAAGTCTCCTGAGTTAGAATAAGACCCTGCCTGAAAATAAATAAGTAAATAAAGTGGATAGAAATTGAAGATGATACCCAACATTGACTCTGGCCTCCACACACATACATGCATGCACACCTGCACACAGACATGCAGCTACACACATATGAAAAACATACACATACAAAAACACAATCACTTGGACAGTCTGCATTCAAGTGGCTAAGTTCTGTATCACATAAGTTCACCAGGGTCTGAGTAAAGGACTGTGGTGGATACGTGAAGGGAGAGAACACTCACTTGCTTGGATGCAGAGACGCATGAGGGCATGGACAGGATAGGGTCCTATGGTCTCAACACTTGCACCAATGGAGATGAGCCACTGGACCAACCTAGGCACCTGTTCCACTTTCTCATAAAGCCCAATGAAGACATACTTCTGAAAAACCAATACCATAGGGTTACTACATTAATATGAAATTTCAGAGTCCTTTATCTACACATTTTGGAACTAGTCTTGGCCTAAGAGTACTATAAATAACACATTTACAGTGGGGCAGCTGTTGGGGAAGTCCCAAGCAAGGGCTGGCATGGCCTCATGTGAAGCCATACATTTTGAGAAGCCTCCTTACCTCAAAGAGACTTTTCAGTGATAACTCATGGACATAGATATTGCTTGGCAGCCGGTCTTTTTTTGATGACAAGAGCAGAAATGCCTGATTGGAATGAAGGGAAAAGGCTGAAATAATACTTTCCACAGAGGTTATTAGAGGAAAAAGATTATTTTAAGACCAAACAGAAAACAAAATGCCCTCTAGCTTTATCTCTTTTTTCAAACTGTCTACCAAGTTTGTCAGCCTGGACCATGATAATCAGTGTCTGTCTAGCCACCTACCTGCTCTCACTGAGGACTAAGTTCTCTCCACATTTTTTCAGTCTTCTGAGAACAGGATTCACTGGTGTCAGCAGCAGCACAAGGGATAAGGGATGTGGGATGAAAAATATCTCCCCACAAAACTTCTGAAGCATTGTAAGTAAAAGATTCATTCAAGTCCTTGAGAAACATCTCAGCCCAATCATTTCTTTAGCCAGCTCCAATCCTCCCATGGACTAACATCTCACCTCTCCCTAACTACATGTCCTTTGTGTCAGATTAGGAACTGAACACAGACCATGAAGAGAATACTCTATGGAAATTGGCAAATACTACAAATCAGGAATTGTTTCCCTCAAAGATCAGGTGTTAAGTACAGGTCCTATCTAAAGTCACTGAAAAAAAATTTAATTTAATCAGAGATTAAGCAATTCTTCTGAATTACATAGCAGATCCAAGAGGCCTCTGCTGATGTCACTTTAGCCTAAGAATCTAGGTTTCTATGTGACCATGAGAGACACATGGGCTCAACTCAACTTCCACTATAAATGTCCTTGAAAATGTACTAAGAAGGGCTACAGAAACTGAGGCTATGGCCACATCATGGTTCTAACTCTTTTCAGTTTGGTGCTCACACTCAATACAGCCACTATCCACACTCAATTCCAGATGACAAGCTCAGGGTCCTGATAGTCCCAATTGCTAGCTTGACTTTTACAAAATACTTCAGATCCCATATTTAAGAATTACCTAGGCCTCACTTCAAAAAGGATATTGAACCTGTCCCTTGGGCTGGATTCCTGGGCCTTATCTTAATTATGCATGTCTGAAAGGCATGAAGATATTCTAAAGAGATAGTCATGCCCTCCCCCATTCGGCTCTGAGATTACTGGAATAAGGCACCCTAAGGTCCTAAGGAACTAGAATGTTTCCCCAGTAATCTCATACTAGAAGGAAAATGCTAGAAATTTCACACAGTGCTGATAAATTGAAAGGCACCTTGACTGACACTGCTTATCTATTTTTACCTCTGAATTTCTACTTAAAGCTAAATCTCAATGTCAGGACCACCCACCCCCACCAGGATCCCCAGATGGAGGGGGATTATCACTGGATATCTTTGTTCGTCTTCCCAATGTCGCCACTTTAAACAAATCTTTTTCCACTTTTCACTGTTTATCTGAATCTGGCTTATTGGGACTGTCAGGGCTCAGGTTCTGTCCCAAATGCTAGGAACAATAACCCCCATACAAAGCTCCTGGACCCAATCCTTTCATTTCCCACCATAGCCATGGAGCCCTGCTCATATCCTCCCTGCACTGGAAAGAGGGAACAGGATGGATGCCTTCCTGGGTGATATATAAACGGATGCTGATGCAAACTAAATCCTTCATCAGAGATCTCTAATAGCAAGCAGAGGAATCATAGACTTTCAGAACATTTGAAAAATAAATTTGAGACCCACCCTTGCACACTCAGACCCCAAAACCCTATGAAAGGCCAGATAAGGGAGCTGTGCCTTGGCTCCCCACCACTTGCACCCCCACGACCCCGCCCATTGACCCCAGGTTCCAAACAACGTCCAGCCCCCCCCCGTCTGCTACTGCTGCTGAAGGTTTGAACACCCCCCAAACTTCCTGACACCAGAGGAACCGAGCACATGCCAAAATCTCACCAGTCATCACACAATCTCATGTGAGGTCCTCACTTTTGCTGAGGGCCCAGGAAAACCAATCTCTCATCTGAGTATGGGCAGATAGCAATTCAAGATGAACACATAGGCAGAGTGCCCCACACCAAGTTTGCCTTGAAAATATCAAAGAAAGAACACAGATACAAGCCCAGGAGGAGATGACTACATGTTCAGGACATCTCTACATGGATTCTATATCCAGATTATTAATGGAATTGGAATCAAAAATTGATAATGTAAGAGAAATGTGCAGAATCAGTTCACAAGCCTCACCACCAGGCTCGATACAATGGAGGAAAAACAGATGGACTTTGCTAGAACAGTAAATGAGCTTAAAGGCAAACCAGCAATCAAAGGAGTTCAAGAATCAGCTGGCTAACCTAAACAAAGACACAAATAAATACAAGAAGGAGTACCAGGAAGCTTTAAGTAAGAAAACCTTTGAAATGAAAATGTAACTCAACAAAGAGATGGAGACTATGCAAAAAGCTCTATTGGAAAACCAAAATCAAATGGAGATAATTAAACATCTCTAGAATCCTTTACTACCAGAGTTAATAATCTGGAAGACAAGCTCAGACATGGAAGACAAAGCAGAAGAAAGAGATCAGGAAAACAAAAACTTGTGAACAAAGTATGAGGGAACTATGGGACACCCTTAAATGACCAAACCTCAGAATCATGTGGATCCTGGAGGGGGAAGAAATCCAGGCCAAAGGCACAGAGAACATATTCAACAAAATCATTGAGGAAAATTTCCCCATTCTAGCAAGAGAATCCCATCCAGACACAAGAAACACACAGAACACCAAACAGGCAGGACCAAAGAAGAAACTGCCAAGACATACTGTAGTTAAAACCCTGAACATTGAAAGCAAGGAGAGGGTTCTAAAAGCAGCAAGAGCAAAACAATGAATCACTTATATAAAGGCATACAGATCAGAGTTACACCAGACTTCTCTACGGAAACCATGAAGGACAGAAGGGCTTAGAATGGCATACTTCAAAGCATAAATCACTTTGGTTTTCAACCCTATCTATTGTACCCTGCAAAAGTATCCCTCATAACAGATGTATAAAGGAAAATATTACAAGATAAAAGCCAGCTCTACAATTATATGGACACTAAACCAAACCTACAGAAAATATTCCGCACAAAAGAGCCAAGTAACCAACCCAAGAGCCATCTAGAAGGGGGACACAATAATCGAGCCTAGAGGAGACAAAATAATAAGAGAGGCATCAAATCCTATAAACCCTACACTATGTCAGGGATTGAGTCAAGCCTCACAGTTATAACTTTGAATATTAATGGTCTTAACTCTCCCATAAAAAGATACAGGCTAGCAGGATGGATCAGAAAAATGAATCCTTCCATCTGCTGCCTCCAAGAAACCCACCTCACCTCTAAAGACAGGAACCTCCTCAGGGTGAAAGAATGGAAGTTGATCTTCCAAGCTAATGGAAATAAAAGACAAGCAGTGGTTGCAACACTAATATCTGACAAAATAGATTTCAAACTCTATTCAAAAGGACAATCAAGGACGCTTCTTAATCACTACAGGAACAATCCAACAAGAGAATATCACCATCATAAACATGTATGCATCATATACAGGTGTACCACAGTTAATAAAGCAAAAACTAATGGAAAACGAAGCAAAAATAAACTCCAAATCCATCATAGTTGGAGACTTTAATATATCACTATCATCTTTAGACAGATCATCAAAACAAAAGGTTAATGGGGAAATAATAGAATTCAATAACACCATAAATTAACTGACCTAACAGACATATACAGAACATTCCATCCCAACTCTACAGAATATACATTCTTCTCAGCAGCTCATGGAATCTTCTCCAAAATAGACCACATATTAGGACATAAAGCATGCCTCAACAAATTCTAGAAGATTGAGGTAGCACCCTGCATCATATCGGACCACAATGCATTGAAGCTAGAAATAAACAATGAGAGAACAAACAGAAATTATACCATCTATTAGAGATTGAACTATTAAACAATGAACAGGTCATTCAAGAAATTAAATTGGAAATTGGAAAATTTCTGGAACTAAACAATAATGAAATATATCATACCAGAACCTATGGGACACAATGAAGGCAGTCCTAAGGGGAAATTTTATAGCACTGAATGCCTTCATAACAATGACAGAGAGATCTCAAATTAATAACCTAACTAACCAGCTAAAGGCCTTGGAAAAATTAGAACAATCCAACCCTAGGACCTCAAGATGAAAAGAATTAAGAACAGAACAGAGAACAATGAATTACAAACTAAGAAAATGATTTTTAAAATTGATGAAACAAAGAGCTGGTTGTTTGAAAAAAATAAGTAAGATTGACAAACCCCTGACCAATCTAACCAAACAGAAAAAAGAGAAGGCCCAAATCAATAAAATCAGAAATGAAAAAGGAGAGATCACAACGGACACCAATGAAATTGGAAGAATCATCAGGACATACTTCCAAAACCTCTACTCCACAAAATGAGAGAATCTAGAAGAAATGGACAAATTCTTAGATACTTACCAACTACCAAAACAAAACCCAGAACAGATAAATCTAAATAAACCTATTACATCAATCAAAATCAATAATATAATCAAAAGCCTCCCCAGAAGGAAAAGTCCAGGTCCCAACAGATTCTCAGCTGAATTCTACCAAACGTTCATCACAGAACTCAAAACACTCTTTCGGAAGCTTTTTAGAGTAAACAGAGAGCAGGGAATACTTATAAACTCCTATGAAGCTTCCATCACTCTAATACCAAAACCGGACAAAGATAAATCCAGAAAGGAAAAGTATAGACCTATATCCCTAATGAACTTAGATGCAAACATTCTGAATAAAATCCTTGCAAACTTAATTCAACAACATATTACAAGTATTATACACCTCAACCAGGTAGGCTTCATCCCAGGGATACAGGGTTGGTTCAACATAATCCACCACATTAATAAACTTAACCACAAAAACCACACGGTCATCTCAATTGATGCAGAGAAAGCCTTTGACAAAATCCAATACCACTTTATGATCAAAACACTTGAAAGACTTGGAATAGAGGGCCTATACCTCAACATAATTAAGGCCATATACAAAACTCCTAAAGCCCAAATAATACTCAATGGGGAAAGACTCAAGGAGTTCCCACTAAACTAAGGAATAAGACAGGGGTACCCACTCTCACCACTGCTCTTCAACATAGTCCTAGAAGTTCTAGCCAATGCAATAAGATAGGAGAAAGACATAAAAGGGATACAAATTGGAAAGGAAGAAGTGAAACTATCCCTTTTCACAGATGGCATAATCCTATACATAACAGACCTGAAGAATAGTATAAGTAAGCTCCTGAAAGGTGATAAACATCTTCAGCAAAGTGGCAGGATACAAAATTAACACACAAAAATCAGTAACCTTCCTGTATGCAAATGGCATGCATGCAGAAAAAGCAATCAGTGAAACAGTCCCATTTTCAATAGCCCCAAGTAAAATCAAATACCTTGGAAAAACTAACCAAGGAGTTTTGAAAGATTTGTATAATAATAACATAAAAAAGCTCAAGAAGGAAACTGAGGATGACATGAAAAGATGGAAAGATCTCCAAATTTATTTTGAATGGAAAAAGGCCTCAGATATCCAAAGCCATCCTTAGTAAAAGCAGCACATTAGGTGGTATTTACCATACCTGACCTAAAGATATACTACAAAGCCATTGTAACAAAAACAGCATGGTACTGGCACAAAAATAGACAGGTAGACCAATGGAACAGAACTGAAGACCCTGCCCTAAGCTTGAGCAACTATAGTTACTTCATATTTGACAAAGATTCCAACAATGTTAACTGGCATAAGGATAGCATCTGTAACAAATATATGGTGCTGGACAAATTAGATAAATACTTGCAAGAAAATGTAACTAGAACCTCACCTCTCACCATGTACAAAAATCAACTCCAAATGGATCAAAGACCTCAATGTAAGAACTGAAAATCTGAAAACTCTGGAAGAAAAAATTGGGGGAACTCTATCAGATAGGAATAGGAAAAAACTTCCTGAACAAACCTCCGATAGCCCACAAAGTGCAACAATCACTAAACCAATGGGATCTCATCAAATTAAAAAGCTTCTGTACAGACAAGCATACCATACTCAACGCCAACAGACTACCATCAAAATGGGAGTTCATCATGGCCAGCCACAATACAAATAGAAGTCTAATATCTAGAATGTATAAAGAACTCAAAAAATTAAAAAATTATCAAATAGTCCTCTCACAAAATGGGGAACTGAACTCAACAGGGAATTCACAGAGGAAGAAATACAAATGGCCAACTCCCATATGAAAAAATGTTCAATGTCACTAATCATCAGAGAAATGCAAATGAAAACAACAATGAGATTCCATCTAACTCCAGTCAAAATGGCAATCATTTAAAAATCTACCAACAATAGATGCTGGCAAGGATGTGGGGGAAAAGGGACCCTCATTCACTGCTGGTGGGAATGCAAACTTGAGCAACCACTATGGAAAGCAGTGTGGAGGCTCCTAATGGATACCCTGATGGATATAAGAGCTACCAGCAGACCCAGCTATACCCTCTACTGGGCATCTACCCCCAAGTTTCCTTGCTGAAGTACAAAAACATTTGCTCAACCATATTTATAGCAGCTCAATTCATAATAGCAAATAATTAGAACCAACCTAAATGCCCATCACTGAATGAATGGATATCAAATGTGCTACATACACACTATGGAATTCTACACAGCTGAAATGAAAAATGACATAATGAAATTTAAAGAAAAATGGACAGACTTGGAGTCGATCATTCTTAGTGACCACACACAAGAGCAGAGAGCCAAGCACCGCATATTTTCCCTCATATGTGGTTCCTATCCATGTTAAACCTGAACATTATGAAAATATGTCAGTGAACAAAGATATTGTAAAAGGGAATGGAAAGAATTGGGGGGTAATGGGAGGGTAGGGAGGAATGGGAGGGTGGGGGGGGGACTCATACAGTAAACTAAACTAAAAATGAATTGATACCATAAAACCCTTGCTTTTATACAGTAAGCTACTGAGGAAGTTGAGGGCACCACCTGGTATGAGGGGCCATGAACAGAATGGGAGGAAGCCTAACGGCAAGGATAATTACTTAGGCCTGCATCTCCCTGTCCCAGTTATTGGTTCCTTCCCACACTAAGCTGTTGATCAAAGAGACCCACGAGGTCCCCAAAATGTGAGAGACTTCTGTCAAAGTTCTTGAATACTTGTTCCAGGCCTAAGGTAAGACCCTATTGCTGAAGAAATCAGAGTGTCATCAAACAACACCAAGAGATCCTGCTAGATCAAGAATGGTAACCAGCTCCCAGATGGTAGCATGTGTAGCACTGGAAGGTGTTACATGAGCTTCCATGGGAAACTGGTCAATGATATTTGGAGATAGCAGAGACCACTGATATATAATAGACAGTTGTCACAAGGATGCTGAACACTCTGCTATACTGAAGAGACCAACAAGTCAAGAAACACTCATCTGTGCAACAGTGGCACTAAATTGAGGAGGGTAATCAATGGCTTAATGATTGGCTTAGAGATATGCTCAGTGACAAGGAACCCTTAACTGGAACTGGGATCCACGGCATAATCCTAGGGGAACCAAGAACTCGGGCTCCTAGTGGAAATTCCCACTACCAGAGAGCTACAGAGAGATTACATCCATTAGGAGCTAACCAAAATAGCAATGTTATTTCATTTAACATATATTGATCTCACTCTCCAAGGGGCATTCTGTTTGTATTTTTCAGAAGGAACTGAAAGATCCAGGGACAACTCAATTCCACCAACCAGACACTGGATGATGGCTGACATCCTAGCAGGAGACAAACCACACCTAGACTTCACACAGGGCCCAAATGAAACCTATCAGAAAGTGACAAAACAAGCAGGAGACCAATCCCCACAGAAAGTCTGATAACCCATGAAAGGTCAATGGAGACCAACAATACCCAACACAACTCAGGGCAAAGATACAGAAATACTTAAGATCTCAACGACAAAGCTGACTCTTAAAACACCCACTATGACTCAGGGAACTGAGAGGAAGAGGAGAGGAAAGAATGTAAAAGCCATAGTGGGGGAGAATATATAGAGATATTTCCCCCTCAGCAACAATACACAAAGGGGGAAGAAAAAAAGAGAAAGAAAAAACTGGCTACCTCTGGTGCAGTTCATACCCCCCTAACCTATGGACAGATCTAGTATGCACATAGAGGAAGGACCCCAGTGGGTAGGGGACAGAGGAGAGAGAAATGGGGATATCTTAACAAGTTTCATTCAAACAATGTATATACTTATTCATAATAAAGATATTTAAAAATAAATAAATTTGAAAAGATAGTTAAATATCTCAGTCTAGCAATCTTATCTAAAGAGTGAAGAACTCAAATATCTCTTAAAAGGGCCCCAATTTTTGACTCTTGGTTCCTCAAGAGTCCAACCTACTTTCCTTACCTGCTGCCTGCCCTCTATGGGATAAGCTTTAGGGTCCTAAGGCTAGACGTTAGAGGGTTTCCCACGAACCCCAATTGTTAGTATAAACATGCCAAGAAAGCACCATAGTTTAGGCTAGATATGCAAAGGAATCCATAACTCTGTTAGACACTTAAGAATTCTCTTCAGCCGGGCGTGGTGGTGCACGCCTTTAATCCCAGCAACTCTGGAGGCAGAGGTAGGAGGATTGCCATGAGTTCAAGGCCACCCTGAGACTACATAGTGAATTCCAGGCCAGCCTGGACTAGAGTGAGAACCTACCTCAAAAAAAAAAAAAGAATTCTCTTCTAGTCATTCAATTTGCCTGGATCTACAGTCCTTGACAGGCAGGCTTCGTGTCTGGGGACATTTCTGGACTACCTAGCCTTAGGAAGCCCATGTCTAGAAAGCTCTCATGAACACTTATAACCTGTCATCAATGAGAAGCACTATTCACTCCACACTCAGTATAGGTAAAATTACTATTAAAACTCCTTAGGTCAATGCTTTTCACACCGAAAGACAAAAATTAGCTAGTATTAATAGGTCCCTAGGCCATTATTCCTTAATTCTCAACAAAACTCAGAGTAAGTTTGTATACTGCATATTTATTACAAGAAAAAAATTTGAAGCTCAAAGGAAATAATCAGCCCAAAGCAGTAAATAGAATGAACATTCGGACCAAGGACACCCTCGATCTCTTTTAGCTGTTACTCACCGTTTGGCATTCTCTTGAAATTATACAGATATCCTCTGAATATCACGGACAGGTCTCCTGGGCCCACAATGGCTAATGCAGTATAGGCCTATGAAGATGACTATGCAATTCTTTATTTTCCTCATCTCATAGTACGATAGCATCTAGACTTTTATTTCTTTAATGACAATGGAGAACAGGGCAAGAAGCAAGGGTGCCACAAACTATTTTCATCGTCTTAAAAAAATAGGGCTGGGGAAATAGATCAATGAGTTAAATGCTTGCTGTGTGTGAGGACCTGAGTTTGGATCCCCAGTACCCAGGTACAAGCCAGGTATAGCAACAAGTGTCTGTAATCCCAACCGTGGGGAGAGGGAGATAGGCAGATCCCCTATGGCTTGTTGGCTAACTAGTCAACCAGTGAGTTCCAGGTCCAGCATGAGACCCTGTCTCAAAAAAAAAAAATAAGGTAGCTGGGTTTAGTGGCACATGCTTTTAATCTCAGCTCTCAGGAGGCAGAGGTAGGAGGACTGTTTTGAGTTCACAGCCAGCCTGGAGCTACAGAGTGAATTCCAGGTCAGCCTGGACTAAAAATGAGACCCTACCTTAAAAAAAATTAAAAAGGTGAAAAGCAACTGGGGAAGACAGCTGGTATCACTCTCTGGCCTCCACATGGATATGCACACCCATGTGTGTGTACCCACACATATGCATATAAATACACATGCAAAAAATAGAAAATGATTTCTCAATGTGACTTTTTATCTTTAATTGTATCCCAATTAAGAAATTGTTCTGGTATCATGATAAATAATACATTGCAATCTCTTAGTGCCAACAGAAATAAACTACTGAATCAGGCATGTACTTTCCCCATAAGACAGCCATCTCTGTTTACTCACGTGCCATAATCCTTTCTTTGCCAATTTTTCTATTACAGATTGCCACACTTCTGTTGGAAATCCAGAAATGAAAAGATGATCAAAGCAGGGCAAGAAACTCTGCAAAACAATGGAATCACCTGAAAGAAAATTTCACAGTTTAGAGACTTTAAAGTGAGGAAAGTTTAGAACACTGGAGAAAAGTCCACTAATGAAGAACACATATAGACAAATAGTAAAGATACCAGAAAGAAAGGCATTTTCAAAGTGTAACGTTCTTTATAGCTGACTTCAGTAGTAATCATTTTAATTTTACCCATGCAACCAGTCCCCTACTTCTTTATTTGCAGTGTTATATGGCAAAATACCTCCATATTGAAAGCAGTATGTAATTATTTCTAGCTTTTATCAAAAGCAGCTGGGACAGCTCATGAAAAATGACTGTGGGGAAGGCCATCAGACCCCTACCTGAGATCTCAGGTGGCCCTGTGTCAGTTGAATGCAAAGATGCATGAGGTCTCATGGTATTAGGGGGGATAGAATATATAGAAGGCAAAGATCAAGGGACAACGAGCCCCACTGAAGCATGTTTTGGGGTCTCCATGCTCTGTAAGCCCTCACCCCAAGACTGAGGGAAAGCATCTACAGGGGTAATCCTGACACAATGAGCTCTACCTAAGCAGTTATAGGGAGGACATTATCCATGACAGGATGAGATCTCTCAGTGGCACAGCTGATCTGGGGTCTCCATACTCCTGGACTGGGATGAGGAGTTTCTTAATGAAGCCAAGGGGAAGTCACATCTAGGATGGGATGAGACTTCTCAATAATGTGACTTCTGAGGGGTCCCCATGCTCTGTAAGTGAGCGCTTATCCCAAGACTGAAGGAGGTGTATCTAACTGAGAAGCTATCTTAACACAGGAAGCTCCATGAAGCAGCCATAAGGAGGCTGTCATCCAGGATGGGATGAGACTTCTTGGGGCTACAGTTGCTTTGGGGGGGCTACATGTTCTTATAAACCCTTCAACCTGCTCTGTAAAGTAACCCCAATAAATTCATCAGTTCACTAAACTGGTATTAGTGCATTAGTACTTTGGTCTGCCATCTGAGCCCTATCTGGGGTAAAGACATGTTCACATCTCTCAGGAGAAGTTTCCAGTGACACTGAGCCAGTGACAGGAGCCTATATTTATTCTCTCAGCAAGCCACTTTTAAATGCAAGCTTAAATGAGGTCACAAAACTCAACTCCCCATAAGAAAAAATGTAACAATAAAGGCATGGTCAATGGCACACCATAAAATTCATGACCAAAACCAAGACTGAAAGCCAGATCTACCAACTTTTAACTGCATATTCTTCTCAGCTAGTGGCCCATCAACACACTGCATCTCAAAATCCTCCAAATTACACCTCTCAAATTCACAGATGAGGATGTCTAAGGGGACAGGACAAGTACCAGAACAACATGGCGCCTTTTCTAGGAATACTAATTTCAAAACATAAGTAAATATGAATACAAATATATACTGTATGAAAGATAAAATTCTATAAACATACTTTGCAAAATTTAGAAACTGGGCCACATGTCCATTTTCCAAAAAAAGTACTTGGGTTAAAAAAAAAGTGTCAGCCATAGTGCCTTAAGAAGTCCTGTTAACTACTAGAGAAGAAGTGGGCAGAAATATTCTAAGAGCCACAGCTACTAGAGAAGAAGTGGGCAGAAATATTCTAAGAGCCACAGAGTGGGAGGCACAGCCACTCCCACAGAGACTAACCAAGGCCTTCATGACCCCACAGTGAATACTATAACCCCACTGAAGTGGGCTCTTACTGGAATGGGGGTGAGAGAAAGGGGTTATAAGGTATAACATTATTAAAAATAAAATATTACTTAAAAAAAGAAGTCCTGTTAACTGACCCTGCTCAAGGTGGACACCAAAAAGAAACACCCATGCTACCTGAAACAGAATCAACAAGAAGCAGTTATTTGAATTCCCATAAATCTGGTCTGATACCAAGGGAGCAGTGTGACATTTTTTTAAAAAGATGCAGAAAAACAGCCAAGAAGTTGGAAACTGGCAAAGCCTTAAGATTAGGAAAAATTAGCCACCTTTGACCACTGAGAGCAAAATGCTGAGTAGAACACAATGGTCCATCTGGAGATTTACTGCTGTTTGCAGGAGGAGGCCTGCTGTGTCTGCCTCTAACCTCTACCTGCTGTCTCTGTGTGCTACCAAACTCTATAGGACTCCATCTACAGACCACAGAAGATGCTTGAACACAATAGCTACAGGAGCACTTAAATGATGAACAATAGAATCACTGGTCAACAGTAGTTTCCCTGCTTCTGAAAACCAAAGTCCCTTTTCAGTGATTCTCACGAGTTTCACTTTTAACAGAATAACATCTCTAACACAAGGCTATGTCTTCAATACATGCTGTCTTCACTGGCAGAACATAAATTATTAACACAACTTAAACCAGTACAATGTAAATTTAATCAAACCCAGTATGTGAAACAAACAGCTGGATACTGGCAAGGCATTAGGCTGCATCATCTCTGGCAAAGGGTGTATTCATTGTATTTTATAGTTTTCTGGTTTTACCTAATGTGAGCCACTAACAAAACCATCTCACAGGCCAGTCATCTAAGTAGTGACCTAATGTAGAGATGCAGAAGGTCCCCTTGAGCCCTCCTTAACTCAGTACATGAGGCCTCTGCAGAAAACTGCCCCCCTGGCAGGGAGGGTAGCAGCTGCGGACCAAAGCACCTATTTTCATCTGTCCCATCCAGGTTATCTTTACAGCAAACAATTTTTTCTCATTAGAGAAAAGCAGGTGACCAGGAAAACAAAAATCACATAAGTACCAATAGGGAAATCTACAAACACACACACACACACACACACACACACACAAAAAAAAAAAAAATCTTTTGGAGTATGAAATAAAACACCAAAAGCTATGTCATTTGTGCAATAGGATTTCATCATTTTTACAAAAAATATAAGCCATCAAAGCTTCCTGTATAGTTAGGCACTCAAATACAATAGCAATGACTTTTTAAAAAAAATGTTTCCCCAAGCCAGGAGTAGTGGTGCATGCCTTTAATCCCAGCACTCGGGAGGCAGAGGTAGGAGGATTGCCGTGAGTTCAAGACCACCCTGAGACTACATAGTGAATTCCAGGTCAGCCTGGGCTACAGTGAGACCCTACCTTGAAAAACCATAAATAAATAAATAAATAAATAAATAAATAAATAAATAAATAAATAAATAAATAAATAAAGTTTCCCTAGCTTGACTTACTGCTCATAGTGGTGAAGATCCCAACAAGGAAATCAGGAACCTGTGCTTCCTCCTGGTTGCTTTGCATAAGTCGAAGACCCTCAAAAAACATTCGAGCTGCTTCGTAAGGCTGGAGCAAGCGCAACAAGGAATAACCAGCTCGGTAGTATCCCTAGATCAGGAAAAAGAGCAAAACTAAGATGACCCCTTCTTTTCTAGTGTGCTGCTAAAAAGAAAAGCAAGATTGCAGTGTGGGCAAACCCAACTCCAGAAGCCTCCTTGTATGCAAACACTTTCCACATCACAGTCTGTATTTTTCCTGTCACTCTGTGACTGCCAAGAAAATATATAATCATGTTCAAATTCTTAACTTACATAGTATCTAACTTATGAGACAGAGAGGAGGCCAAGTTCCAATTATGTGTGTGGTTGGTTTCTCAATCATGCCTCAACTGCAGTCAGGGTCAGAACAAAAGAATGAAGATTGTCCTATGACAAATGTCGAGGAAAAGAATAAGATTTCTGTGTAAAAACAGTTGTTCCAAAAAAAATTTTTAATAAAAAGTTATTCCTTGTTCCTTTTAATCAAAATAAACATAATTTCACTGTTATGTAAGGGAAAAAAGCATACTGAGATTTACTAAGGTCTGGATTATAAGCAAGAGACATGAAAGTCAATGTTTTTATTTGTGTAGCAAGAAGAAAATTACAATGCTTAAGAAGGGGAAATGGTCCGGTTTTGCCTGTACACTAATTGCAAGGCTCCAGAATAGGAATAGTATGATAATGCCTTTCCCGCTTGGTCATCTGAGTTAGCATCAAAACAATTATTTGAAATGATACAAATTATTCATAAACTGGGCTCATAAAGAAATAACTTAAAAAATAAAAATATTAAAAAGAAACTAGAACTTAGAAATTCTGCTTAACCTCAGATCCCTTATTATTCATTGATTTCATTTAACTTTCCTTTTAAAGTTCAGGTAATAAGATAAAAAGGAGGAAAAAATGTGATTGTATTGTGTTTTTTTTTTCTAACCAGGCAAGCTAATACTGAGTGTCCTATTTCTTGGTCTCCTTAGATTTGTATCTCACGATTCATTCTGCAGGGAAGAAAAGAGGATGAAAATATGCTACCACAAAATGCCACCTCTGTTGTAGAGCAAGTTCCTCAAAATTGAAACACCTCCACCTGAAGGGGGAGGCTCAAGAGACTCAGGTGGTAAAGAAGTCTGAGAATCTGAATCAAGATCCACAAGAACCCCCTCGCCAAGGGTATAGAAGCAGTAAACAATTGCTGGAGAGGAGGCTCTCCTGCAGCAAGGATGCAGTTTCCATGAGACATCACCTGGGGACAGGGGTGCCTGTGAGTCATCTGTGCTCCTGTAGCGATCCCCCACCCATAGCAGGCCAATCAACTCACCTACTTGGACCTTGGTGGAATTGCTGCTTTGTTCTGTTGTCAGTGCCTTACATGGGGGAAATAGACCTCTGTTCACATCTCCCCAGGAAGTATAAGTAGTGCCATCTTCACATAAATATATTAAGCTGAAGGCATATGTGATTCAAAAATGCAAAAGGAGGTCCTGACAGAGCTACTAAATACAGACATTAAGAATAAGTTATCTTCTGCCGGGCATGGTGGCACACGCCTTTAATCTCAGCACTCAGGAGGCAAAGGTAGGAAGATCACCATGAGTTCAAGGCCACTCTGAGACTACATAGTGAATTCCAGGTCAGCATGGGCTAAAGTAGACCCTACCTCAAAAAACCAAAAAAAAAGAAGAAAAACTAAGATAAGGGGCGGAACAAGATGGTGGGCAAGTAACAGCGTCGCCAGGACTCTCTCCGTAAAGGTTTGATTTTCCAGCTGGGATCCAAACCCCAGACCCCAACCGGCCCTGAACCCAAGCCCACCCTCTCCCCAGCTCTGGCACCAGCCCTGACAGGGTTCCCCAGCGGCTCTCTGCTCTGCAGAGGAACGGAGAGCCGCCCCTCTCCCCCATCCCAAGCTCCCACCACTGCCTCCTCCCAGCCCGCTGAGCACCTTTCCCTCACGGGGCCCCTTCCCTCCAGCATCTGATCCTCCAGTGCACTTCTCTCCACGACCCCCCACATACACAGACAGACGCATCCTTGGGCAAACTGACCTAGCTTGGTTCCAGGGCCAGAACTCAGGCAGATACCTGGGAACCTCGGCAGAGGCCGCTTCAGATGGGTACCTGCCAGGAGGGCACAGGCAGTCTCAGCGAGTACCAGGGATCACGCACCACTGCCAGGTGGGAAGACACTGGGCTCTATAGTTGGGGGTGCTGGGGCTGTTTCTACTGCAGAATACCAATCGGGGACAGGGGCCTATGAGGTGGCTCTAAGACTAAACAATCACATACTGAGGGATCTAGACGGGTAAAGATCTAAGCCTATTTGGGGACAGAACACCCTAACAGGAAAGACCTCTGTTTAAGATCAAACCTGGTATTCATTCCACTGGAAGTAAAGTGGGCTGAATACCACTCCCCAGGGTGCCTGAGTCCCACTCCCCTACCTGGACATGGGCAGAAACCAACGAAAAAAAACCCACAGAAATCAAAGACAGAACTCCCCAACTCAGGGCCCCTAGTCCCATTATGGAGCAGGAAAGTGGCAAAGAAGTAGAGGCAGCAAATATACAATCCCAAAGAGAGAATAATATGACTCCTGTCCACAAATGAAACATGAAGCAGTTAATGGCTGATATGAAAATTATGAGAAAAGACATGAATGAGATGAAGCTCACCAACTCAAGCATAGACTCCAGACTGAATTTAATGGAGAGAAATATGAATGAATTCCGAAACACATTAAGTGAATTGAAGGTAAACCAACTACGGGAGGAGCTAGTAAATCACTTGATTAAATTTGATGGGGACTTAAGAAAACTTAAAAATGATTTTCAGGAATCCCAAGCAAAAACAAAAATAGACTGTAAATGGGATCTCACCAAAGAATTGGAGTCTATAACCTCCCTAGAATCAATCAGTCCCAGAGTCGACAATCTGGAGGACAGACTCTCAGACATTGAGGACAAGACAAAAGGAATTAATAAGGATGTCATAGGATTCAACAAATTCAAGAAATCAAGTGAGCATAATTTGAGGGATCTATGGGATACCATAAAGAGGTCCAATATTAGAATCATGGAGATCCCAGAGGGAGAAGAAGCCCAGGCTAAGGGCATAGGAAACATTTTCAACAGAATTACTCAAGAAAATTTCCCCTATCTAACAAGATAAAGCCCACTCAACTTTCAAGGGGCCCAGAAGACTCCAAACAGACAGGACATGAAGAGGAATTCTCCAAGACACATACTAATTAAGATGCCTAACATAGAAAGCAAAGAGAAAATACTCAAAGCTGCTAGAGAAAAGCAAACCGTAAATTATAAAGGAAAATCCATCAGACTTACCTCAGACTTCTCATTAGAAACCATGAAAGCCAGAAGGGCTTGGAATAATGCTTTTCAGGGCCTAAAGAATTATGGCTTTCAACACAGACTACTGTACCCAGCAAAGCTATCCCTCATAATAGATGGAGAATTGAAAGTGTTCCATGAAGTAAAACAGCTCTACGACTATTTGAAAACAAAGCCAAAATTTCAGAAGATCCTACAAGAGATATCCCACACAGAAGAAACAAGAAATCTACCTCAGAAGAGTACCAGAGATTAGGTACGACAATCACAGTCAGTGTGCTAATAACAGCAACACAGTCAACAACCCCCATTAATCCTTCATCATGGAAGGGCTTAAAGAAAACCTAACAGTTATGTCACTGAATATAAATGGACTTAACTCCCCTATAAAAAGACATGCTTGCAGGGTGGTTCAGAAAAATGGACCCTTCCATCTGCTGCCTTCAGGAAATGCACTTTACCTCTAAAGACAGCAATCTTCTTAGAGTAAAAGGATGGAAAACAGTTTATCAGGCATGTGGAAATAAAAAGAAAGCAGGTGTGGCTACATTAATCTCTGACAAAATAGGCTTTACACCAAAATCAATTAAAAAGGATAAGGAAAGTCACTTCTTACTCATCAAAGGAATGATCCAACAGGAAGATATCACCATCATCAACATATACGCACCAAATTTGGGTGCAACACAGTTCATAAAGGAAACCCTACTCAAAAATAAAGCAGAAATAGACTCTAATTCCATCATAGTAGTAGACTTTAATTCCCTCTATCAGCTCTAGACAGATCAACCAAACAGACGATCAGCAGGGACATAACGGAGCTCAATAACACCATTGATCAGCTGGGGATAACAGATATTTACAGAACGTTCTACCCCAAAGACACAGAATATACATTCTTCTCAGCAGCGCATGGGACTTTTTCTAAAATTGATCACATCTTAGGTCACAAATCTTCCCTAAACAAATTCAGGAAGACTGATGTAGTTCCTTGCATCATATCAGACCATAATGCATTAAAGGTAGAAATTAACAATGGAACAGGAGCCAGAAAATACACAAACTGCTGGCACCTGAATAATTCGCTCCTAAAAAATTATTGGGTCATCCAAGAAATAAAACAGGAAATTCAGAATTTCCTAGTAATAAATGATGACGATAACACATCTCATCAGAACTTGTGGGACACAATGAAGGCAGTCCTGAGGGGAAAGTTCATTGCGCTAAATGCCTTCATACCAAAGACAGAGAGGTCGCAAATCAATCGCCTAACCACCCACCTAAGATCATTGGAACAGACGGAAAAAGCTAACCCGAGGAGCGCAAGACGAAAGGAAATAATTAAAATCAGAGCTGAGATTAATGAATTAGAAATAAAGAAAACAAAAAATAGATAAATCAAAGAGTTGGTTCTTTGAAAAAGTTAATAAGATTGACAAATCCCTGGCCAATCTAATCAAACAAAGAAATAAGAAAACCCAAATCAAAAAAATCAGAAAGGACAATGGTGAGATCACAACAGATCCCAAAGACATTGGAAGAATCATCAGGTCATACTTCCAAAACCTCTACTCCACAAAATTAGAGAACCTGGAAGAAATGGATAAGTTTTTGGACACCTACCAACTGCCAAAGCTTAACCCAGAGCAGATAAAAGCACTAAATACACCTATCACATCCACAGAGATTGAAGATGTCATCAAAAACCTTCCCAAAAGGAAAAGCCCAGGATCAGGTGGTTTCTCAGCTGAATTCTACCAAGCCTTCAGCACAGAGCTGAAACCACTCTTTCTGAAGCTTGTTAGAAGCATAGAAAAAGAGGGAAGGCTTCCAAACACCTTCTATGAAGCTACCATTGCCCTAATACCCAAACCAGGCAAAGATGCAACAAGAAAACTACAGACCCATATCTCTGATGAACTTAGATGCAAAAATCCCGAACAATGTACTAGCTAACCAGATACAATGCTACATCAAAAATATTATCCACCCTGACCAAGTTGGCTTTATCCCAGAGATGCAGGGATGGTTCAACATACGCAAGTCAATAAATGTAATACATCACATTAACTGGCTCCCCCACAAAAACCGCATGGTTATCTCAACAGATGCAGAGAAGGCCTTTTACAAAATTCAACACCACTTCATGTTCAAAGCTCTGGAAAGAATAGACATAGATGGCCAATACCTCAATTTAATAAAGAAATTTACAAAACTCCTAAAGCACAAATCATTCTCAATGGAGAAGGACTCAAGGAGTTCCCACTCAATTCAGGAACAAGACAGGGGTGTCCACTCTCACCACTGCTCTTTAACATAGTGCTTGAAGTTCTAGCCCAAGCGATAAGACAGGAGAAGGGCATAAAAGGGATACAAATTGGAAAAGAAGAAATTAAACTATCCCTCTTTGCAGATGACATGATCCTTTATGTATCAGACCCAAAGAATAGTATCAGTAACCTCTTGAAGGTGATTAATGCCTTCAGCAACGTGGCAGGATACAAAATTAACACACAAAAATCAGTAGCCTTTCTATATGCAGAGGACAAGCAGACAGAAAACGACATCAGAGAGACTGTCCCATTTTCTATAGCCTCAAAGAAAATCAAATGCCTTGGAATATCACTAACCAAGTTTGTGAAGGACTTATATAAGGAAAATATTGAAACACTCAGGAAGGAAATAAAGGAGGACGTGAGAAGATGGAAAGATATTGCATGCTCATGGTTAGGGAGAATCAATATAGTAAAAATGGCAATCCTGCCAAAAGTGATTTACAGATTCAATGCCATGTCGATAAAAATCCCAACCTCTTTGTTCACAGACATAAAAAATAATCTCTAAATTTATTTGGAAGGGCCAAAGACCTCAGATATCTAAAACTATTCTAATTTAAAAAACCTACTCAGGAGGTATCACTATCCCTAACTTCAAAATATACTACAAAGCCACAGTAACTAAAACAGCATGGTACTGGCATAAAAACAGACAGACGGATCAATGGAACAGGATTGAAGACCCAGCTTTAATTGGAAGTAACTTCAGTTATTTGGTCTTTGACAAGGGGGCCAACAATGTACACTGGGCCAAAGATAGCATCTTCAACAAATGGTGCTGGACAAATTGGATAAACATGTGTAAAAAAATGAAAATAGACCCACTCCTTTCACCATGCACAAAAATCAACTCCAAATGGATCAGAGACCTTAATATAAAACCTGTAACCATGAACACCCTGGAAGAAAAAATAGGAGGAACTCTACATGAAATAGGAATAGGGAAAAATTTCCTGAGCAAATCTCCAGCAGCTCAGGAAATACAACAAACACTTAACCAATGGGACCTGATCAGGCTCAAAAGCTTCTGTACAGACAAACAAACCATACTCAGAGCCAATAGACTCCCTTTCCATTGGGAGATGATTTTTGCCAGGTACAACTCAGACAGAGGCCTAATTTCCAGAACCTACAGAGAACTCAAAAAAATTAGTTAACAAAAACCCAAAATGCCCCCTCACAAAATGGGGCACTGATCTCAACAGAGAATTCACAGAGGAAGAAACAAAAATGGCCTTGACTCATCTAAGAAAGTGCTCAGCATCCTTAAGCATCAGGGAAATGCAAATCAAAACCACAATGAGATACCATCTTACCCCTGTCAGAATGGCAATCATAAAGAAAACCAACAACAATCGTTGCTGGCGAGGATGTGGGGAAAAAGGAACCCTCATTCACTGCTGGTGGGATTGCAAACTTGTTCAACCATTATGGAAAGCAGTGTGGATGGAGACTCCTAGAAAGAATGGATATAGAACTACCAATGGACCCAGCTACCCCTCTACTAGGCATCTACCCGCAAGATGTCACATCTCGATGCAGAAAATTTTGTACAACTATATTTATAGCAGCTCAATTCATAATAGCCAAGAATTGGAATCAATCCATCCACTGACCTGTTGAGCAAAGTGACCCATGAGGTTCCAAAAACAATACAGAATTCTGTCAAAGCTCTTGAATGCCCTCCCCAGGCCTGAGGCAAAACCCTGTTGCTGAAGAAATCACAGAATGCCATCAATCAGCATCGAGAGACCCTTCAAGGTCTGGAATGGTAACCAGTCCCCAGATGGCAGTTAGTGCAGTGCTGGAAGGCACTACACAAGCTGCCAGGGGAAGCAGATCAACAACAGCTGGAGTAAACAGACCACTGGCATGAAACACAGTCTGCGGCCATGAGTAGGCTGACCACACCTCCTACTGGGAGAGAACAGCAAACCAAGAAAGGAGCACTGTGCAATGGAGGAGCCTGGGCCTGGGGGAGACAATCAACAGCTATTAAATTCGGCCAAATATTCCACTCAGTGAGGGGAAACCCTTGATTGGAACTGGGGATTCAGGGCAATATGCACCAGATCCCGTACTCTTGGGCTCCCAAGAAAAGATGCACTATGCGAGCGACTGACCGGGAGGCTACTAAAAATAGAATCTAGGTAATCCAGAATGGTGTATATTTGTTAACCTATACTGTTTTCACTCTCCTATGGAGACTGTGTTTGTATTTTTCAGGATGCAGCGAGAAAGCTGTGGCTAATATAACCCTACCAACCAACCGCAGGCAGAAAGCTGAGATCCTGGCAAGAGATGAGCCACCAGAGTCATATCATGGAGGATCCATATGGAACCCTGCAGAGAATGATGGGATGAACAAGGGACCCAGAGCCACAGCCATTTAATCAACACCGGATAAGCCAATGAGACAGAAACCAATGATTTTCGACACAAAAAACCCTAAGCTCACAACATTAAAGCAGCCTTAATACTCACCCACCACGACTCAGGGAACTGAGTGGAAGAGGGGGCGGAAAGATTGTGAAAGCTGTGGTGGGGAAGATTATCAGAGGCATGGCACCCCTCAGTAACAACACACTTGGGTCAGGAGAACCGGCTGAATACTAGGCTATCCATGGTCTCCTACCACAAAGACTGATTCAGACGGCCCACGGAGGATATCCAGGATGGGGGAAAATGAGGAATTGGGGATAATAACTCAATGATGGCCCACTAAACAATGTAACTAATTATGGACAATAAAAAAACTAAGATTTTAAAAAATTAAGAATGAGTTATCTTCATAAATCCCTTACCTTGGAGGAGCTTTCTGGTCATGAAGACGACCGAAGGTTAACACTGCTTAAAATAGCTCTTACCTTTCATTTGTTTCCTCTATAGTTAGTTCACAGTCCCAAAAAGCCTACAACCCCCTTCTCCTTTGCTTGCCACTCTCTTAAAAATGGCATACAAGCTCTCAGGCCAACCCCTTCTTTGGACTCTTCACTTCTTTTCAAGGAAAAGTCTCCATCCAAAAAAAAATTTTTTTAAGTATTAACAAATGAAATCTAGATTGTCTCTTGTTAGTTCATTTCACTGGGTCCCAACCACTGAAACACGAGAGGCTAGAAAATAAAAGGGTTTTCTTCCTCCACTACAGCAGACAGTAGAGATAAGAAAGAAGAGAAACACCCAGGAGCTCTGTGGAAGAATGGAGAGGTGGCCCTGGCTGCTGTGCAGGGAGGGGCTGCTGTAGGTTTGGCCACATAGGGAAAATTTAGAAGCCCCTTGGCCAACTACCTCGAGGATGTGTACAAGCACCAACTACTACTCCCCACCCCATCCTAGTTAGAGGATGGGAACAGCCTAACATGCCCTTGGGAAGCATTTCTCAGGAATTTTGAAATTAGTCATCCTCTGGGCTGGGCATGCAGGTCAGTGGCAGAGCACTTTTCTAGCTTCTGATAAGGGCAGATGCCTACTTACAATGTAAAATACACAAGCTCCTCTCTTCATTTTAGAATAACCTTGTAAGGCAAACTTCACTCCTTCCCACTGTGCTCCATTGTCATGTATAAAATACACATCAGTGAGGATGTAATAAAAACCCTATTATTGGGTTTTAGGAACTTTGCTTAATGTCTTCCTTTTTTAAATATTTATGAGAGAGAAAGTAACAGAGAACTCCAGATATATGTGCCACTTTGTGCATCTAGCTTTATGGGAATACTGAGGAATCAAACCCAGGTCCTTAAGTTTTGCAGGTAAGCACCTTAACTGCTGAGCCATCTCTCCAGCCCTGCTGAATGTCTTCTTAATCCTTGCAAGTGACTCTAAGGCCTAGACATTTATTCTGCTTTACAGCTGAGGAAGCTGAGGATTTGAAAAAAATCAAAATCAGGCTCTGGAAAAACGGTTTTGCAGCTGCTGAAACTAGCGCACAGCAAAGAATGTGACAGAAAGGTCCATGTCTGATATTTTTCCCTTCTTTTTATTTTTTGAGAAACCTCAATAAAGTTCCAGACAGCTACCTAATTTAAAGCCTATTTAACTTTCATGCTATTTCTCTTGTAGGTTTGAGTGTGAATTACTCAAGCTCTGAGATGGCATCTGCCCTGAAGTGCCAAGAATGGTGAAGCTTCCTAGAAAGAGTGGGCACTCAAGACATTAGAGCTGAAAAGGCAATTAAATGTCCACTTAATGATCTCTGTTAACTTTAAAGGGTTATATTGGCTTTTCAAACTTCCCTGCTCCCCTCAAAGTGGATGGTTTCTACTATAAGAAATGTTTTCTGAATTGCCAACATGCCATCTACCTCACAGCTTAAATAAAACTTTGCTAAAATAAAATTTACAGATGGCACATACCAAGCATGTTGGTGCAACTATATTCTATTAGACTGCGGACATGCCACGCATGTTTGTGTAACTATATTCTATCAAAATTAGATCCTTCAAGCCAGGTGTGGTGGTGCATGCCTTTAATCTCAGCACTCTGGAAGCAGAGGTAGGAGGATCACTGTAAGTTCAAGGCCACCCTAAGACTATATAGTGAATTCCAGGTCAGCCTGGGCTGGAGCGAGACCCTACCTTGAAAAACAAAAACAAAAGCAAACATAAAAAAATTAGTTCCTTCAGAATCTCCCTACATTCCCTGTGCCGGGAGGGCCACTCTCCCCAGCAAGGCACATCAGCACTTATCATCACTGTATTCTTCAGATAATGCTCCCCCACACCCACCCCACAGGTGTCTATCCAGTGCAGAGAGCAAAAAGAAACATCTCTAGAGTGTCCTCTTTAAAAAGGGGGGGAGGGGAAAGGGGGGAGATAAAGAGGCTGACTAAGAGGAAGAGGGAATTGGCCATCACTACACACCTTCACATAGGTTGGGTCCCACTGGAGACACTCCTTGGCAGTGACAAAGGCCTCGTTCCATTTCCCAAGACTGTAGAACGCATTGGACTTGTTGCACAGCAGCACCGCCAACTCCTTAGGGGGAATCCTGTAAGGAAGAGCAAACCAAAGGTCAGTAAAACCATCAGTCTGCAAACACGGGATTAAATCCTCAAAGGACACCTTTCTGGAGCTACTGCCATCAGGGTTTTAACAGAAAATGTTTCAATTATGCCTACCAGATTGGTCGTTTGTAGCCCACTAAAGACTAAAGCATTTACACTGTGCCAGCCTTCTTCCCCACTCCCACTCTGTTCCCACTTTTGATGCCAACCAAGTCTTTTCAGCACCTTCGTTTCCTCTCCCACTGATCTTCAAAGATCACATTCTTTTTGGAGACCAATGGATTAGATGTAAAACTGATGACTGGTTATAAGGATGGAGGTAGAAATTCTCACCAAGCCTCTACTAAAAGCAGACATGACATAAACCATTCCACATGCATGCTGATTCGATCATATCATGCATGGGAAGGCGCGCTAAGAACGAATAATCACATCACATCCTCTTCATGGCTGACCCTCAGGTACAGGCGTTAGACAAGAGGACTCTGTAGGCCATCAGAGCAAGCCCTCTCAAGGCCTGCATGTGGGCATGGTGGTCCACACTGGAAGAGACCGGAGATCCTGGGTATGGTGGCATGGCTTGTAAGACTCACCAAATCTGTGAGTCCTGGGGTCTATTGAAAGAGTCTAACTCAGTAAATAAAATGGAGATCAAGGAAGACTCCCGACATCAACCTCTGGACTCCACATGCATGCTCACACCAGTGTACCCAAATCATACAAACATACATGCACACCTCACACACAATTAAAATTTCTTTAACCAGAGGTACGGACAGGAGAACCTGGCTGATTACTAGTCTATCCATGGTCCCCTGTCACAAGGACTGATCCAGACGACCCATGGAGGAGGTTATCCAGTTGAGGGGGGAGGGGAGGGCAGTGGGGAATTGGGGATAACAACTCATTGTTTGCCCACTAAATGTTGTAACTCATTATGGATAATAAAAAAATTAAAGAAAAAAATTTCCTTAAAAGTTATATGGATTTATTGTAGGTAATTTTTGTTTTTTATGAGAAATAAAACATTTTAGAATTTTTAGGTTAGCATATAAAGTAATGGATTCCATTACGTCTTTTTATAGCTATATGCTGCTATACTATGTGTTTTCTCATTCACACCCCTCTTCTATTGCCCTCCCTTATGCCTCCTTCCCCACTCTGTCTGGTTACCTTCCTTCTATCAGATAGTTTCCTAGTATTTGTAATGTTTGAGAACATTAAAGCTAAAAAGGGCAAGGGTAGTGCCACAGAAATCAACAAGATGAAAGCAATGGCAAGTTATGTTTGGGGAATCCATCCATTCCAGGAAGTCTGATCCCTTAGCCAGACAGAAGAAAAGTTCTGTTATGCTTGCCAACACTCCCGTTCCATTTTCTATTTTCCTAACCTACTAACATCCCATTTAATTTCTGTGCTGACAATGCAGAGAAGATAAGTAGGAGGTGGGATAGGAAGAAAGCAAACTAGTGGTGTGATAAAAGGGTGGAAAATACAACTCTTACCCCCACTGGCGTAATTGCAGGAGAGGCTGGGTGGCTTCATCTTACCTTCTGATGGCCAAAGAGAAGTTATACTTGAGAATCCGGCTGCCTGATTCTTGCAGCAGCACAACAGAACCTACCAAATTCATCCCGTAGGAAGCAAAGGCTGGCTGCCAGGCCCATGTGAGGTATTTTAGCCTTCATACTCACCTTGTAGAGTCTACAGAAGCATTTTGTTCATGAGGGACCCACCCATATTCAGAGAGCACACCCTGTCCACACCCCGTCAACAGGGGCAGCATGTCTAAGAACTTTCCCTTTCTCAGTTCACTGCAACCTCACATGGGACCAAAACATTCCATAGATTCATGCTAATGACCTACTAGGGCCTGCTTCCATACATGGGACAGTATAAAACTGGCATATGGGGGATGGCTTAGTGGTTAAGATGTTTGCCTGCAAAGCAGGATCCAAGTTCGATTCCCCAGTATCCACATGAAGCCAGATACACAAGGTGCACATGTGCCTAGAGTGGCTGGAGGCCCTAGCGTGCCCATTCTCTCTGTCTGCCTCTTTTTCTTTCTCACACTCTCAAATAAATAAATATTTAATGTGTAAAACTGGTATATAGTTGAGTACTATGATGCTATCACCTTCAGCACAGCCTGTAAGGAAGCATTGTCCCATGGTTCAGATGAAGAAATAGGCTGAGTCACTTGCCTAAGGATCTGATATTTCTACTTCTAACCTTAGATGTGACCAATGCCAAGTTTCTGCCCTTGACCACTATATACATGAGTACAATCAAAACTTAGTTCACAGTTCTTTTACCCTCTTAAACAGTGGAGTGGGGAGGGGAGGCCTCATTGACTAGTGAATAGGACACAGGGCCACAGCTTCTCTAGCTCACTTCCTTTTTAAAACTGTAAATCACATCTTGGGAGTATTTGATGGAGAGGTTGTCTGTATCCCCCAAAAGTACTGCCTCTTTCAGGTCATGTCTATTTTGCTCAGTTATGGCTTGATGGCCTAGCACACAAGGATACTTAAAACACTTGTGATATAATAAATGAATGGCAGCCATGGAAAGGGTACACATGATTGAATGTCTCCGGTTTGTTTCAAAGGTTGAAGAGCCTGGCAGCCCTGACCACCCACATTAAGGGGACTTAGTAGTGTGCTAAACAAAAGCAGGAGAGAAGAGGCCCAAGAGAGCTTCAAGAAGCAGCTACTAAGGAGAAGGAGAAAGACTCAGAAGAAATGTTCCATAGGATTATCTCCTCCAGGAAGGCAGTAGAGAAGGCAAAGTAGTATGAAGAGTCTTACAAGCAATAAAAATACAGGGTACACAAAAAGGCATATAATTTTTTTTGGGGGGGGGGTTTCAAGGTCTCACTCTAGCCCAGGCTGACCTGGAATTCACTATACAGTCTCACGGTGGCCTTGAACTCACGGCACTCCTCCTACCTCTGCCTCCCAAGTGCTGGGATTAAAGGCGTGCACCACCACGCCCGGCTCTATATTAAATTCTCTATAGACAATGTATAGAAAATATGCCAAACTGTCAATGGAACCATTACTGGGATTAAATAGGGTTTTAGTTTTCCTCCTTATATTTTTCTACATTTCCAACTGCTCCACAATGTACCATAAATGTTACTGAGTCTCTAAGGGTGTAACTCAATTCAAACACAGAATGTTTCTACTGTATTCACAAATACAATTAAAGTTATTAATGTCAAAATTTTTTAAATATACGTTTTTTTCTTTATTGTCCATAATGAGTTACATTGTTTAGTGGGCCAACCATGAGTTGTTATCCCCAATTCCCCGTTGCCCCCTTTCCCCATCCCCAGTCAGCTGGACATCCTCCTCCGTGGGCCGTCTGTATCAGTCTTTGTGGTAGGTGACCATGGATAGCCCAGTCTTCAGCTGGGTTCTCATGACCCAAGTGTGTTGTTACTGAGGGTTGCCAAGTCTCTGATATTCTCCCCCACCACGGCTCTTACAATCTTTCCGCCCCCTCTTCCGCTCAGTTTCCTGAGTCGTGGTGGGTGAGTATTGAGGCTGCTTTGGTGTTGTTGAGATTCGTTGGTTTCTGTCACACTGGCTTATCCTTTGTTGATTGAATGGCTATGGATGTGGGTCCCTTGTTCATCCAATAATTCTCTGTGGGGTTAAATATACGGTTTAAAAAGTGGTTTGCAGATGAGTTTCCTGCATCCCATGTTTATGACTCAAAATCCTGCATCATGAAGGATAGGAGTCAGGGCCTTATGCATGATAGGCAAGAACTCTATCACTGAATCTTTGTTTTTGGGTTTAAGATAGTTTCATTACAGCTTAAACTGCCCTTGAACTCACTTTGTAACCCAGGCTAGCCTTGAATCCAGAATCTGCCTGACTCCATCTCTCAAGTGCTGAAATTACAAACATATGCTACCAATCTGCCAGAATAGTATAGCTGTAACTATCTTAAGTTTTTTTTAAAAAAAAGTTGGGGGAGACTAGAGTGAAAGAATTGTGTTGCATAAGAAAAATATAGTATATCTATTATATATCTTAGCTTTGTTCATTGTTAATGGAATTTTATTTACCCACAATTTTGACTGAATCCTAAATTGAGTATTCTTTCGTATCTGGCTTCAACTTTCCAATGATGCTTCAAATTTTTACCTACCTTGCTGATAGAATCGCCAGAAACTATAATGGCATTTTCCTTAAAATCCTAAAAGCTAAAGTTATGGACAATCTTATATAGACTTAAAAGGTCACAATAGCAGGTAAGTACAGGCCAGCTTCCTGCCTGTTACTGTGAAGACTACTCAGGAAGGTCTAGAGCACATGTGGTGCCAACACAGTCCAGAAAAATCAGACTGCCACTATAGTACACTCCAACTCAAACTTAGGAAAGCTCTCAGCTGGCTGTCCTGCAGTCAGAGGCTAGCTTACTCTGCTCCAAACATTCACCTTGCTTTTTGATCCAGAGAGGTTTCTTACCAAGACACCTGTTACCTTACACATTTCAGATACCTGAGTTCAGTAACACACTTGCAACAGCACCTCCGGTCTAGTGGACCTGCCAAGTCCAAGGGATAGTAGACTAATTTACCAGACCATCAGCTCAGTTTTGTTGTTCTTGGGTTTTTTGTTTGTTTGGTTTTGTTTTTTTGAGGTAGGGTCTTGCTCCAGCCCAGGCTGCCCTGAAATTCACTATACAGTCTCAGGGTGGCCTCAAACTCACACCTTCCTACCTCTGCCTCTCCAGTGCTGGGAATTAAAGGTGTGTGCCATCACACCTGCCATCATTAGCTCAGTTTTGAATGTCCAAAGCATTTCAGACCAGAGATATGAAGGGGTTAAAAATGTGATTTCTCAAAATAGGCAAAATTGGTATATTGGTTATTTTAAGCTAAAATCGCTTGAAAAAAAAAATCTAACTGCAGGAAAGGCCTTTTGACTCTCCCTACCTGTAACAACAAGCCTTGGAGATTATTTGGGGGTAAGAAATATCCTTCACATTTCAAGACTGGAAATATACTTAATCTCAGGATACTGATAACTGGGGCTGCAGTAAAGCTGAATACGCATACTCTGAAGCAACTGTTACCTTCTTCTAGCTTCTGTATGTCCTCCTCAACATGTCTTAGTAACATCCCTAGAATTAACTGTCCTAGTCTAGATAGCCGGTTATCTCCTCATTCCTTCCTTCAGTAGTTTATTGGTCTTTGTCTGAAAGGCATAAAAACATCATTCTTTTGGTTACTTTCTTGGGAAGATCCACATATATATATATACATATATATATATATATATATGTATATATATATATATGTACAAATGACAAAAACTTTTCTGTCCTTCTCCCTTAGTTCTTATATTAACTGGACTCCTAGATCTAGCCAGAGTCCACATAAGGGCTAGAGAGGAATTCTACTCTTTCCTACAAAAACAAATATGGGGGGCTGGAGAGATGGCTCAGCGGTTAAGGCACTTGCCGCCAGTGCCTAAGGCCCCAGGTTCAATTCCCCAAGACCCACATAAGCCAGACCCACAAGGTGGTAGCCCTGGTGCACGCACTCTCTCTCTCTCTCTCTCTCTCTCTCTCTCTCTCTCTCTCTCTCTCTCTCTCTCTCTCTGCTTGAAAAGTGAATAAATAAAGTTGTTTTAAAAAAAAACAAATATGGGGCTGGAGAGATGGCTTAGAGTTAAGGGTGCTTGTTTATAAAACCTGCTGGCCCGGGGTTCAATTCCCCAGTGACCATATCAAGTCAGAGACATAAAATGGCACACATATCTGGAGTTCATATGCAGTGGCAAGAGGCCCTAGGACCCCCGTTTTTAGTCTCTCATATTTCTTCTCTCTCTCTCTCCTCTCAAATAAATAACAAAGATGCTTACTTTTTCATTTGTTTTGATAACCACTTTATAAAATTAATATCCTTTAGAAAGACCTGCAAGTTAGTCAATGGTCCAGATCAGCTCTGGAATGTTGTGGGCAGAGACAATTTCAAGCTCAGACCAGAGAAGCAAATTCTAAAAGAATTCCAACTTTCACCCCAGGAAGGCAGTCATAGTCCAGAGAATAAACTCAGCAACTGCAGTAGCTGAGGGAAAAGGAAGTAGTAGCCAGAGAGCCCATTCCCTGTAGGAGAAGACACCATCCCTACACCAGGACCTCAACCCAGTAAAAGTCAGGAGCTCCCTTCTTTCTGCTTGCTTGCTTTGCTTACTTACCTTCCTTCCTTCCTTCCTCCCTCCCTCCCTCCCTGTCTTCCATCCTCCCCCTCCTTTCCTTCCTTACGACAAAGCGCTAATGAGCTAGCATAAGAATGGAAATATGTCATAAATTTTCTTCAAGTAACAGTTCTAATATTATAATGATATTTAGGAAACTTAGGGGCTGGGAGGCTGAGGCTGAGGTAGAGGACTGCTGTGAATTTGAGGTCAGTCTGGAGCTAGAGAGAGTTTTCTAGATCATCCTGGGCTAGAGTGAGACCCCACCTCAAAAAAAAAAAAAAAGAAACCTTGATCTGGAAGTGGATTTCCTCTTAGTACATTCTCAGTGAGAGCACTATCACCCTTTCAAAGAGATGCAAACTGGTTCTTAGAAAATAAAAAAATTTCCTCAGGTACAAAGTAAAAAAACATACAGTACAGAAACAAACAACATGGTCTGTAGCATGTGAATTACATGAGGGATAGTAAGCTATTATAAAACAATCTAAAAATGTTGGTGGACTATAATGGAACAAAGTTAAACACTAACTCAGAAGAAATTGAGAAATGAAGATGGGATGTTCAAAGTAAGCAAAAAAATCTTGGTATATTGTCTATATGTATGGAAGTTGTCAATGAGTAAACAAAAGATTTATCTGCTGATTGCTAGATGAACAAAATGCAGCAGACACATACAAAGGAATGTTAGACTTGTAAAAGAAAGTTCTGGCATACTACACCTTGAAGACATGTTAGGTGAAATAAACCAAACACAAAAGGCCCTAGTATATGATTCCACTTCTATGAGGCACCTAATAGTAGTCAAAAACATGGACACAGGAAATAGAATGGGGGTTGCCTGGTGTGAAGCAAAGAGTTGTGTAATTGATAATTTTAGTTTTAAAAATGAAAAATTTCTAGAAAAAAAGCTGGAAAACAATCTGAAACCCTGCTGTTTTGGGGGAAGGAAATATGCTGAAACATTTGTGTATGTTTTAACTTTGTTTTTTGAGACATGTTCTCCTTCTGTAGTCCAGGCTAGCCTGGAACTCATGGTAATTCTCTTACCTCAGCCTCTCTAGTGATAAGATTATAATTGTGCCACCACATCAGGATTTAATTTTTCGAGTTTTTTATAGCTACCATTTTTCATTTTTACTTTTGGCAGTATTTCCATAGGCTAGACAAGCACTCTTTCACAGAGCGATTATCTTCAGCCCTTAGTATTTTGAGATGGAGTATTGTTTTGTATCTTAGGCTAGCCTTGAACTATGGATCCTCCTAACCCCCACACCTCCTGAATGCTGGGAATATAGGCATGTGGCCACCACAACGAAAAAAATTTTTTAATATTTATTGTCCATAATGAGTTACATTATTTAGTGGGCAAACCATGCGTTGTTATCCCGAATTCCCCAATTCCCCCCCTCCCCATCCCTGATCAGTTGTATATCCTCCTTCGTGGGCTGTCTGTATTAGTCCTTGTGGCAAGGGATCCTGGATATCCTAGTACTCAGCCCGGTCTTCCTGGCCCAAGTGTGTTGCCACTGATAACAAACAAGGAGACCACGTATGGTGGCGCACACCTTTAATCCCAGTACTTGGGGGGCACAGGTAGGACCTCTGTGAGCTTTAGGCCAGCCTGAGACTATAAAGTATGCTAAGCTCCAGGTCAGCCTGAGCTGGACTGAGACCCTACCTTGAAAGAAAGGAAAGGGAAAGGGAAAGGGAAAGGGAGAAGGAGAAGGAAAGGAGGGAGGGAGAGAGAGAAAGAAAGACAGAAAGACAGACAGACAGACAGACTTGGCTCAGTAGTAATCTGCCTTAAATAAATATTAGGGGCTGGAGAGATGGCTCAAGCTGTTAAGGTGCTTGCCTACAAAGCCTGATGACCTGGGTTTGATTCCCCAGATGCACAAAGTGGTATGTACATCTGGAGGTTGTTTGCAGTGGCTAGAGGCCCTGGTGTGCTCATTGTCTCGTCCCTCTCTCTTTCTCTACTTGCAAATAAATGAAAAAATATTAGTACATCAATGCAATGGACTATTTTTGACTTGTATTTCTATTCCAAGATTAACAGAGAAAGATTTATCTCCTTCTGTGCACCATACTATGCCAAGACAGTCAAATGATGGCAGGACGCCAAACCTCCTTGGTCTCTGAAAGTGATGGTTTTCATGCACCCCAGGAAAGAGAAGGCAGAAAGATACTAACCACTTTCAAGTCATGCTAACATACTAAGCACTTTCAAGTCATGCTAACTTCCTTGTCCTATAGACAAGACAACACCAAAACTAACCCGGTAGTAGGCATCAAATGCTAGAGGCTATAATACTCAATTTCTGTGGCCATTGAAAATTACATTACACGATAAATGTATTTAGAGTCAAGTTACCAGACGATATAATTAACACAGTTATTAGATAAGTATGAATAAACTTATTATACATATTCTTGCACTTTTTTAATAGATGAAGATTGTATTTGGAGAGTACAGTCCCAGGAGTAGAACCACTGGGTCCCAGAGGACATACACTATTCAGTTTTAGTAGATTCCCAATTTTTCAAGTGGTTAACTCAATTTATGCTCCCAATAGGAGTATAATAGAAGCACAAATTCCAAGACCTTTTGATACTAGGTATTATGTCTTTTTAATTTTATCCATCCAATGAGGTTCCTTCCTGTAGTTTTTTTTCAAGTTAGGTTCTCACTCTAGCCCAGGCTGACCTGAAATTCACTATGTAGTCTCAGGCTGGCCTCGAACTCACAGCAATCCTCCTGCCTCTGCCTCCCAAGTGCTGGAATTAAAGGCGTGCACCACCATGCCTGGTTCTTTTTGTAGCATTTTTT
>PVHP010001988.1:0-96810 GCA_004024765.1 Zapus hudsonius | reverse complement strand
AAATCATTCTACAGAACTACTGACACCCTGATACCACCCCTATGAATACCATCAATGTTGAGGCTAAGATTTCAACATATGATCTTAATGTGACACAAATAGTGAGCTCATATCCTGTACTTTTACATTGTTATGATTATTAATTCATAGGTTAGTCAAAGTATCCCATAACCAATTAATGTAGCCAACTTAAAAAAAAACCCAATGTTAAAACAATGACATAATGAACAGGAGAGATGGTTCAGTGGCTCAGGCAGGTGCCTGCAAAATCTAACTACCATGGCTCCATTCCCCAGTACACACAAAAAGACAGATGCACAGAATGGTGCATTCATCTGGAGTTCATTTGCAGTGGCTAGAAGCTCTTGTGCAATCCATACACTTTCTCTTTCATTCTCTCTCTCTTTCTCTCTCTTGTATGTCTCTCTCTTCTTGCAAATAAACAAATAAAGACCTGATTTTGTTCTTTCTTAAAAAATAATGACATAATATATAATTATATAATTATTGTGGAAAATGGTTATAAAACATTAACAAAATTAACAATCTCTAGCTTCCTACTACTGTTTCTGTGGATATTGGTTAATTTCTGATTGCTGGAATAAAAATATTCAATCAGAAACAATTTAGGCAAAGAAAAGGTTTACTTTCAGTTTACATTTTATTTATTTGTTTGTTTTTGTTTTTACACACACAAAGATTTTTTTATTTGCAAGCACAGATAATTAGAGGAGAGAGAGATAGAGATAGAGAGAGAGAGAGAGAGAGAGAGAGGAGAGAGAGAGAAAATGGGCATGCAAGGGCCTCCAGTTGCTGTAAAAGAAGTCCAGATACATGCACCATTTTGTGCATTTAGCTTTATGTGGGTACTGGGGAATAGAACCCCAGTCATTAGGCTTTGCAGGCAAGTGCATTAACTACTGAGCAATCTCTCCAGCACAAGATTTTTTAAACTTTTTTATTGGCTTAAAATTATATATATATACATATATATATATATATATATATATATATATATATACATATATATATATATATGTATATATACATATATATACACACAACAATATGCTCAGTATCATAGGTTATTAGATAAAGCCATTGAATCCATGATGATGTTCCTTTTATGCATTAGTTTTTCTCTGCCCCTCCATGATTCTTACACTCTATCTGCCCCCTCTAATGCAAATTTCCCTGAGTCATAGTGGGTGAATTCAAATTTTCCATAGTTATTAGATTTTTAAAAGTCTCTAAATTTGTGTTTTGGACAATTTTGGGCACCTTGGTGCCTCTCTCCATTGTCCTTCTGTAGGTTATCTGCCTTGCTGTAGGAATACATGTTTTGCTCGTCATCCCATTCCCTTAGAGGTTGTGTTAGGGATCTACATGGATTATCTTCTGCTTGGGTGTTGCAGTCACATCAGGTCCCTTTGGTGGCATTAAGTTGTCCCTGGTTCTCGTTGCTTTCTGAAAGATACAAAGAGAGTCTCAAGCACAGAGTGAGGTTATTATTGGTCCATTGAGACAACTATTCCTACGTTGATGAGCATTTGGAAGGTGTAGCCTTTTTAGGAACTATGTTTAGTGAGGACTTTCCCACATAGATGGGGTTCTTGGTCCCCATTCAAGGTTGCCTTGGTTCCCCTTACTAGTTAGGGGTTCCCTGCCTCTGAGCGGATCACACAGCCAACTAGCCAGCTGTTGATTACCCACCTAGGTAGGGCACCACTCTTGCACAGATGGGCACTTCTTGACTTGCTTGTCTATGTCATACAGCAGTGTGTTCTGCACTCTCAGACCATTGGTTGGTGTAACTTGAAGATGCCTCCTGCTCTCTCAGGATATCATTGGTCTGGTTCCCCTGGCAGCTTGTGGGATATCTTCCAGCATTACCCAGACTGCCCTTCTGGGAGCTGATTTCATTTCTGGATTCATCAGAGTTTCTCAGTGTTGTGTGATATTAGTCTGTGGAATCTTCAGCAATAGGGTCTTATCTTTTGCTTGAGGTGGGTACTCAAGGGCTGTGACAAAAGTTTGTCTTATTTTAGGGACCATGTGGGTCATTCTGATCAACAGCTCATTGTGGGAGGTAACTATTTACTGGGTCGGGGGTCAGTACCCTTTGTACCATAGGTAGGCTTCCACCCCATCCCTCTTGGGGCCCTATCTGCTTCCAGAACTTATTGTACAGAAGATAGGATTCCATGGAGTCAGATTATCGTTAGGTTAGGTTTGTGTACATCTCCCCTGTCTGTTGCTTCCATACTTGCCCCCATTTCCTTCTGTCCTCTTTGCCATTCACCTGAATCACTAGTCATGTTTACTTATAGTTCGCTCTAACCTGATTAGAGGCCACAGATAAGGGAGAATATGCGGCAATTGTTTCTCTGTTCTTGTGTGAGTTCACCGAGTATGATCTATTCCAAGTCCATCCATTTTTCTTTAAATTCAATTATGTCATTTTTTCCTAATTGCTGAGTAGAATTCCATGGTGTATATGTACCACATTTTTGATATCCATTCATTTAGAGATGGGCATTTAGGTTGGTTCCAATTCCTGGCTATTATGAAGTTTGAGCCACTATACATATGGTTGTGCAGATGTCTCTGTGCTGAAACAAGGAGTATTGAGGATATATGCTCAGTAAAGGTATAGCTGGGTCAACTGATAGTTCTATATACATCTTGTTCAGAAGCCTCCACACTGCTTTCCATAGTGGTTGTACAAGTTTGCATTCCCAACAGCAATGAAGGAGGGTTCCTTTTTCCTCACATCCTCACCAGTATGTTGTTGGTAGATTTTTAAATGATTGCCAGTATTACTGGAGTGAGGTGAAATCTCATTGTTGCTTTGATTTGCATTTCCCTGATTATTAATGATGTTGAATACTTTCTTAAATGAGAATTGGCCATTTGTAATTCTTCTTCAGAGAATTCCCTGTTGAGCTCAGAGGCCCATTTGTGAGAGGGCTGTTTGATATTTTATTATTTAATTTATTGAGTTCTTTTTAAGTTCTAGATATTAGACTTCTATCTGTATTAAAGATGGCAAAGATTAACTACCAACCCGATGGTGGTCTATTGGCTTTGAGTATGATAAGTTTGTACAGAAGCTTTTTAGCTTGATAAGATTCCACTGATTGAGTGTTTGCTGTACTTCCTGGTTTACCAGAGGTTTGTTCAGGAATTTTTTTTCCTACTCCTATTTCATATAGAGTTCCCCCTATTTTTTCTTCCAGATTTTTCAGAGTTTCAGGTCTTATGTTGAGGCCTTTGGTCCTTTTGTAGGTAATTTTGGTGCATGGTGAGAGAACTGGGTCTATTTTCATCTTTTTACAAGTGTTTATCCAATTTGTCCAGCACCATTTGTAAAAATGCTATATTTACTACAGTTGACATTGTTGACATCTTTATCGAATACTAAATAGCTATAGTTGCTTGAGCTTAGGGCAGGCTCTTCAATTCTGTTCCATTGGTCTATCTGTCTGTTCTTATGCCAATCAGTACCCATGCTGTTTTTGTTACAATGACTTTGTAATATAACTTTAAGTTGGGTATGGTGATACCTCCCAATGTGATTCTTTTACTAAGGATAGATTTGGATATTTGAGGCCTTTTGCCTTTCCAAATAAATTTGGAAATTATTTTTTCTATGTCTACAAAGAATTTTGCTGGTATTTTATTGGCATGATATTGAATCTGTATATTCCTTTTGGGAGTATTGCCATTTTCATGACATTAATTCTACCTATCCAGGAGCATGGAAGATCTTTCCATCTGTGTGTCATCCACATTTTTTCTTCTTCAATGTTTTTATGTTTTCATTACAGAAGTCTTTCATATACTTGGTTAGTGTTACTTTGAGGTATTTGATATTTTTTTGAGACAATTGAAAAAGGGACTTTTTTACTGATTTCTTTTTCTGTGTGCACATAATTTGCATACAGGAAGGCTACTGATTTTTGTGTGTTAATTTTATATCCTGCCATTCAGTGGTTTAGTGATACTGTTCTTTGGTCTTTTACAAATAAGATCATGTCGTCTGCAAAAAGGGATAGTTTCACTTCTTCCTTTCCAATTGCTATCCCTTCTATATCTTTTTCCTGTCTTATTGCATTTGATAGAACTTCAAGGACTATGTTGAATAGCAGTGGTGAAAGTGGACACCCTTGTCTTGTTCCAGAATTTAGTGGGAACTCCTTGAATATTTCCCGATAGAGTATGATTTGGGCTTTAGGGGATTTGTATATGGCCTTTATTATGTTTAGACATAGGCCTTCTATTCCAAGTCTCTGAAGTGTTTTGATCATGAAGTGGTGTTGAATTTTGTTGAAGGCTTTCTCTGCATATATTTAAATAACCATGTGGTTTTTGTGGCTGAGTTTATTAATGTGATGGATCATGTTGATTGACTTCCATATGTTGAACCAACCCTGTATACCTGGGATGAAGCCTACCTGGTCAAGGTGGATAATACTTTTGATGTGTTGTTGAATTTGGTTTGTGAGGATTTTATTCAGAATTTTTGCATCTAAGTTCATCAGGGATATAGGTCTATAGTTTTCTTTTCTGGATTTATCTTTGTCCTGTTTTGGTATTAGAGTGATGCAAGCATCATAGAAGGAGTTTGGAACAATTCCATGTTCACCAATGTCATTAAAGTGCTTCAGAAGGAGTGGTTTCAGTTCTATGATGAATGTTTGTTAGAATTCAGCTGAGAATCAATCAGGACCTGGACTTTTCCTTCTGGGTAGCTTTTAAATTACATTTTCAAATTTGGTGGATGTGATAGGTTTATTTAGGAAATTTATCTGCTCCTGATTTAGCTTTGGTAGATGATAACTTTTCAGGAATTCATCCATTTCTTCCAGGTTCTCCAGCTTTATGGAATATAGGTTTTGGGAGTAAGACCTGATGATTCTTTCAATTTCATTGGTGTCTGTTGTGATCTCTCCTTTTTAATTTCTAATTTTGTTTATTAGGGCCCTCTATTTTTTCTGTTTGGTTAGTTTGGCTAAGGATTTAGTCAAACGTGTTTATTTTTTGAAAGAAACAGCTCTTAATTTCTGCCCTGATCTTAATTATTTCTTTTCAACTTGAGTTTCTAGGGCTGGTTTGTTCCAATTTTTCCAGTGCCTTTAGCTGGTTAGTTAGATTATTAATTTGGGATCTCTTTTTCTTTGTTATGTAGGCATTCAGTGCTATAAATTTTCCCCTTAGGACAGCCTTCATTGTGTCCCATAGGTTTTGGCATGTTGTATCTTCATTATCATTTATCTCAAGAAAATTTTCAATTTCTGTTTTAATTTCTTGAACTACCCATACATTATTTAATAATGTATTGTTCAGTCTCCAGTAGTTGGTGCATTTTCTGTTTTTTTCTCCCATTGTTTATTTCCAGCTGCAGTGCATTGTGGACTGATAAGATGCAGGGTGCTATTTCAATTTTCCTGAATTCATTTAGACAAGATTTGTGACCTAATATGTGATCTATTTTGGAGAAAGTTCCGTGAGCTGCTGAGAAGAATGTATATTCTGTAGAGTTGGAATGGAAAGTTCTATATATGTCTGTTAGGTCTAGTTGGTCTATGGTGTTGTTAAATTCTATTATTTCCCTATTGATCTTTGGTCTGGTTGATCTGTCTATAGTTGATAGTGGTGTATTAAAGTCACCAACTATGATGGAATTGGAGTTTATTTTAGAATTGTTTTCCATTAAATTTTATGAAATGTGGTGCAACTGTGTTTGGTACATATGATTATGATATCTTCTTGTTGGATCATTCCCTTGATGAGTAAGAAGTGGCCTTCCTCATGCTTTTTAATTGATTTTAGTTTAAAGTCTATTTTGTCACATATTAGTGGAGCCACTCCTGCTTGTTTTCTATATCCATTTGCTTGGAATATCATTTTCCATTCATTCACTCTGAGGAGGTCTTTATCTTTAGAGGTGAGGTGGGTTTCTTGGAGGCAACAGATAGAAGTGTCCATCTTTCTGATCTATCCTGCTAGCCTGTGTCTTTTTATGGGAGAGTTGAGACCATTAATAATCAATGTTATAACTGTGAGACTTGACTTGATACCTCCATGGTGAAGGATTTATAAGATTTGGTAACTTGTGTGTTGTTTTGTCACCTCTAGGCTTGATTATCATCCCAACCTCTATAGAGCTCCTGGGGTTGGTTTTTTGGCTCTTCTATTTGGAATATTTCATGTAGAATTGTCCGTAGGTTTGGTTTTGTGCCCATGTAGTTGTAGAGTTGGATTTTATCATGGAATATTTTCCTTCTTCCTTCCATTGTTAGGAAGACTTTTCTAGGGTATATTAGTTTGGGCTGAAAGCCATAGTGACTGAGATTTTGAATAACTCAATTCCAAGCCTTTCTTGTTTTCATGGTTTCCATGGAGAAGTCTGAAGTGACTTTGATGGGTTTGCCTTTATATGTGATTTGCTGTTTTGCCCTTGCTGCTTTTAGAATCCTTTCTTTGCTTTCAATGTTTAGTGTCTTTACTATAATGTGTCTTGGGAAAAGTTCTTCTTTGGCCCAGTCTGTTTGGTGTTCTGTGTGCTTCCTATACCTGAATGGGACTCTCTTTTGCTAAAATCTGGATGTTTTCTTCAATAATTTTGTTGAGTGTGTTCTCTATGCCTTTTGTCTGACTTTCTTCCCCTTGTGGTATCCCCAAGATCTGGAGATTTGGTCTCTTAAGGGTATCCTAAAGATCTCTCATATTTTGTTCACATGCTTTTTGGAACCTATTCAGATTTTTATTTCCTTATCATTCTCTTCTGTTTTATCTTCCACATCTGAGGATCTGTCTTCGCAATTATTGACTCTAATAGTAAGAGATTCTAAAGAGGTTTTTTTTATTATTTCCATTTGGTTCTTGTTTTCTGATACAGCTTTTTTAATTGCTTCTATCTTTATGTTGAATTGTGTTTTCATTTCAAGGTTTGACTTGCTTACTCCTTCCTGATACTCATTCTTGTATTTGCTTATGTCTTCTATCAGTTTGGTTAGCTATTCTTGAGTTATTCTGTTTGCTGGTTTGCCTTTAGTTCAGACACTAATCTACCTAAGTCCATCTGTTTCTCCTCAATTATATTAAGCCTGGTGGCAAAGCTTGTGAGTTGGCTCTGTACCATTGCTCGGTGATTTTCCATACTGGCTTCTATTTCCATCTTTAGCCTCTTCATTGGGTCCATGTCACTTTTATCCAGACTTAGTGTTGTCTCATCTTGTGCTTGTGTCTGTACAACCTCTTTCATAGTTTCACTGTTGACTTCCCAATTGGGACTTGGTGGGTTTGGTGTGTGGCATTCAGCTGATTTGTTCTTGCATTGTGCTCTGCCCATTTGAGATCCACTTAGTGGGGTTGGGAGGTGTCCTTATGTTGAGTTCCCCTGAGTTGTGTGGGTGGGGTTTGTTCTGGATTTCACAGGCAAGGTGGAACACTCGGTTTTTCTGAGACTGTGTGTGCCCTCAGATATACAGCTGGCCTGATGATTGTGCTGTGGACGGTGGTTGGGGCTTAGTGTGCCCACAATCCAGTGCCTTTGCTAGCTAGTATGAATCCGATGCACCCTCAGACAGAAGCTGTGCCTGCATATGCACACGTAGGGCTGTGGGTGGGGTGCGCCCTCAGAATGGAGCCTACTGACAAGGGTGCAGGCTGGGCTGTGCCCCTATGGTGGGAGCCTACAGGCTAGACCATAGGTGGTGCTGTGCTCATAAGCCCAGCAGGAAGGCCTGCATGTGTAGGGGAAGGAGCCTGTAGGCAAAGCCTCCGGTCATGGGACATGCTGGAGGCCAGCCTGGGCCTTCCCAACACCTATGGAGTGGCTCTGGGTTCCTAGGACATGTCTGAGGCCTGTCTGGGACCTGTCTGAGGCTGGCCTGGCAGCTTTGGGGTGGTGTGGGGTTCCTGAGGTCTGCCTGGGACCCATCTGAGGCCAACCTGGCAGCTACAAGGGAGTGAGGGGTTACTAAGGTCTGCCTGGGTCCTGTCTGAGGCTGGCCTGGCATCTAAGGGGTGTCATAGGGGTCCTGGTACCAGCCTGGGACCTATCTGAGGTAGGTTCCTACCTGCCTAGAAGTTATGGGGCTGTGCAGAGGTCCTGGTATCCATCTGGTACCCGCCTAAGGCCCACCTGAGGCAGGTCACTACCTGTCTGGCAGTTTTGGGGTGCCTGGGACCTGTCTAATGCAGGGTGGCCCCACCTGGCAGCTGCAGTCTTCATGGTCTTCCAGTAACCAGGCTAGGTCTGCTTGCCCATGGACCTGGGTCTGCCTGCATTCGCAGGTGGAGACAAGAGCTCCCAAGGATCGGGTGCTGCATGGGAGGGAAGGGGCCCTGGAGGGAAGGGTGCCTAAAAGCCTGAGCAATGAACACAGTGGATGTAACACTCTAAGACTCAGCCACAGTGACACCCTCTCCAGGTAGGCTCTATCTCCTAAAAATTCCAGCACCTTCCAAAACAGCACCACCAACTGGGGATCAAGTATGTAAACACATTAGCCTAAGGTAGAATGTAGGATATTTTACATTCAAGCATTCATTATGTTAATATTTACTCGACATATAATCTTATTTACTTTGGAATTTTCTTACATGCCAATGCATAATTTGAAGGGTGTTTTTAGTCTTGTAAAATATAATGAACAGTTTAAAATTTAATCTTAGGAAAGTCTAATTTAGCTATGTAGGTAGCATAAAAAATAGTTGCAAAATAGCTCTAACAACTTGATGGTTTGGGATTTTTTTTTATAGTATATAACACATAAGTAAAAACACTAAGTAAATAGGTTTCATGCCTAGTTTCCTCATGTTCAAGAAAGGAGATTAAAAAACATTAATCAATAAAGCTAGAATAGAGGCTGGATTATAAAGAATTAAATTCTGCCCTGAATGTATGAATTGCATAATTAAAGAAGATTATTTAACTTTTATGTTCACTCGGTTTCCTCATCAATAAACTAGGGATAATAACTGTGATGCCATTAGATGATTATCATGACGTGCCAATAACTATTAACCTATTTGAACTCCTATCTGGCACACAGGAAGAACTTAATTAGTGCTAATATTATCAATCAATCTTTACTCATTCCTTTCACACCAAATCTTCCTGGGTGATGAGTCTATATTGATTGTTTTCTTCATTCAGAGAGCATTTATTGAACACATAACAATATTTATGTTGTTGATGAGGTTGGGCAAAGTCTTGGAAAAATAATGGTGGGTACAACTTATTCTGACTTCAAGTAGCCCGAGGCTTCATGACAGAGAAGGGGCCATGTGACAGATCAGCAAAAGCCTGTGTGAGTTGAGATAACCTTCCCGAAGTCATTGCAGAGACAGGGCACCTGTCCCAAGAATGGTATTGGGACAAGTGAGGGCTGAACTTTAAGAAGATACGTTCTTGCTGGTCATAAAGCAAGAGATTAATTTGTAAAAATAAGAAAAGGAGACATAGGTGCAAAGGAAGGTAATCTGCAATCCCAGATGCAAGAGAAATTATTCTTTTGATACAATGGAAGAAATTTGTTATGACCAGAGTGGAAGACATGTGAGAAAGTTTAGACAATGGCCATCCTCTAGCCAAGAATGTCAACTCACTTATAAAGAAATGGAAATACTTCTGAAAAGGAAAGGGATAATAATTAATTTTACCCCTTAATACAGGCACAAGCCAAAAGTCTTCCTAAGGAAATGGAGTGTTTCTAGATGACTGTTTTTAAGATGATATTTCATGAAGTAACCTAGGCTGACCCAGAACTTGTCACCCTGCTGCCTCATCTTCCTAAATGCTGGGCTTACTGACCAGAGCCACAGTGTCCAGCCCTATGATAACTTCTAGCCTGCTCTCCATCATCTTGCTTTGACCTTGGCTTTCTGTGTGTGCTCGTATAAGGATGAAGTTCTACAGGCCTTGAGCCTCTGCAGAGAAATAACATTTTAAGTGGCCATTCAGCAGCCTCCCATTAAACATTACTCCCCATCTTTTCTTCCTGTATCTTTGGTTACATTTTCCCAATCTCTTGGCTGTTTCATTCAATACGACATGTTCCTTGGTTTTAATTGACATGAGTTAGAATTCTCTATTGGATTATCTTCTTCACATATAGAATGAGACAAGAAAGCAAATTGCTTAATGATTTCCAAACTTTTGTTTTGGTATCAAACTCCTTCTTCCTGATTAGCCAGACAGTTTCTCAGTGTTATAGACATCACATCTCATCTTCCCTACATTTGCTCCATTCTTGGCACATACCTCCTTCTATCTCCAGAGACTTCTCTTCTTTTTTCCATCTTTATTAGGAGAGTGAAAATAATTGTCGGTATCATGCCTGGATCAAAATCTGAAGAATGTGTCTATTTTCTTTGATCCTTACTCATGAAAAACAATCACTAAATACCAATAATGCCAGGAAATACATTCCTTAAATTCTAAAAAGACAGCTATTTATCCTAGTTTGAGAGAGAGAGAGAGAGAGAGAGAGAGAGAGAGAGAGAGAGAGAGAGAGAGAGAGAGAGAGAGACTCTTACTTGTTTGGGTATTTAATGAGATAATAATCACTCTTCTAATTAGTTAACTCTAATATTAATTCCCTACTATTTTAATACAATCCTATGTGCATCTCCCCCACTTGATTATCATTTGGCTCAATGAAAACTCCTCCCATATTTCCAAATGGAAAAGGCATTCCAGCTACTTGCAGCTCTTTCCAGCTCCTTGGGTGCATTCTTTAAGATTTCCATCAAGGGCTGGAGAGATGGCTCAGCAGTTAAGGCACTTGCCTCCAGTGTCTGAGGCCCTGGGGTTCAATTCCCCAGGACCCACATAAGCCAAAGCCAGCCCCACAAGGTGGTGGCCCTGGTCTCCTCTCTCTCTCTCTCTCTCTCTCTCTCTCTCTCTCTCTCTCTCTCTCTCTTTCTCTCTCTCTCTCTCTCTTTCTCTCTCTCTCTCTCTCTCCCCCCGCTTGAAAAATGAATAAATAAAATAAAATAAAAAGATTCCCATCAAGTGCTTGCTTCTCTGCAGAGCTGCTTCTCTCCAACCCACCCATCATCCACTCCCACCCACTCTCAGAAAGCTCTGCCTGCTTCACCTTGGTTTCCACTTGCAGATGTGAACTATCTGTTCAGTGACTTGTTCTTCATTGTCAGCCCCATGTGGAGGCCACGGTGAGCGAAGATGATGCACTGCTCATCATCTGGTATGGTTTCACACAAAAAGGCTCGTAAATGTGTATTTATTTTTACACTCTCTTCTACAGCACTGCTTTGCTTTTACCAAACATCAGAACAATGCGGTTGGCACATCTGCATCACACACTGTCCTATTATTTGCCTTTGATTTTCATTTATTTATTTATTTATTCTTGCTGAAGTACATTAGCTCTCTGCATACAATTAAATTATTGAGTAGAAGAGGATTTTTAAAAATTTGCCATTCAAATTTGTATATGTCAGTTGACTTGATTGTCATAGGCTCCTGTCCAGATTTTTGTTTGGTACTGTTAGACAATCAGACATATTTGGAGATGGTTGTCTCTGGAGAAATATGTTCTAGAAATCTCTCTGTGTGTATTTTGGATATATCTAGTAATGATAGTCTTTTATTCAGAAATGAATGTAAGATATCAAATCTTAGACATAATGGGATTTAGACTTCATTTTAAACTTCTAACGTACTACTTTGGATATTAAATGTCTCCCAATGGCCAACCAGTTAACAGCTGAGGTCTCATCTCATTGCTCCTGGGAGGCAATGGAAACTCTAAGAGGTAGGGCATAGTGCAAGTTCTTCTGCTCACTGTGGTCCTATAGTTGAAGAGGATAGTAAGACTCCAGCTCTGCCTGCTGTCTCCTCCATGTCTTAGTCGCTGGTCCAGAAGCAATGAGACAACTGAACATTGGATGAAGGCTTTAGGACATTGAGCCAATGTATACCTTCTCTCCTAATAAGATGATTATATCAAGTATTTGTTATGGTAACAGAAAACTAGCTAACACAAAAGTGGTTTAAGGGATGCTGAGAAGTTAGATTGTTGTTGTGATGATTCCTGACTGGCTAGACTGTTCAGAACACTTTTAGATTGTTAGTGGAAAGGATTTGGGGAGGGATGAAGTCACAGGCTGAAAAGAACTCACAATGTTTTAAGGGAAGCTTCGTTGGTGAAGTAGTGAGGTCTCAGATGACCAAAATGTTGTGAAAATGCATCAGATCTAGATCATGGCCGTGAGAAATAAGGTGGAAATGAGTTTTCAATTAGAGAGTGGGGTGGAGACCCCCCTCATCACATGCAGGCAATGAATTAGATGTCATTATATGCCTGTCTTAAGATGTTGTGGGAGGCTAAGCTTAAAGGTGACACAGTGGTTTCCTTAGAGTAGGAATTTTCAAGACATCCAAGTGGGCAAAGGCAGTGTGGGCTGCTTTCAGCAACATTTATGGTGAGAATTGGGAGCAGATGAAACAGATTGGAAAATAAATGGGAAGCATACAGTTTTGATGGAGAAGCCATTCTTAAAGGTACATCTGAGGAGAGAACATTTGTTAAAGAGATTAGCACCATTAAGAAGCCAAGTTCCTTCATCAGGAAAATAAGGGTGCCTTCAAGTCATCTCAAAGCCCATCAAGACTCTATCTATTACAAGCTCAGCTATTAAAATGCATTTTTATTTCAAAAGACTTTCCAGAGTGAAGTCTTCTGAGAACAGAGCCCTAAAGCAACTGCTGACACTCAAGACCACCTAGGTAACCATCTATAGCAAGACACTCAGAGGAGACTATATCATGGGTCAGGTGGGCACAGGTAATGCAACCCAATGAGGCAGCAGACCATGCTGTTTTCTACATGAGCCAGGTACTGCAGGCATGTGGAAATTAAGAGTTAGAGAATAGAAAATTTTGCAAGAAAATCTTGAGAGGTCAGGCAGTGTGAGAGAGGGTGGGAATTCCAGAAAGCAGTTTAGGGAGCATGTAGCCAAAAAGATTTATTGGACGCAACCAGGGAATTGGAGATACCAACATGAAATGCCTTCTGAGAGAAGCTGCAGGCATTATGTATAGTCTACCCCAAAGAAGGTCATGTGGGCTGCACCAATGAGGGCTTCCCAAGCTTTTTGGAACCTACAAATGGCCACAGTGCGTTTATGATGTCAGACTAGAACTACAAGCACTTGTAGATTTTTGCTTTGTTTTGGTTCAATCTAGTCGTGCTGTTTCCCCATTGTACTTTGTTAAATGGAACTAGATGGCATTTGTCATGACAACTTGGAACAGGGTAACTTGTTCATTGATTTATTACTTATAAATTCACAGTTGGGAATATCTCTTGAATACTCTGGATTTGAACTCTGATGCAATGCTAGGGCAGTGAAAATTGAGGGGTTCTTGGAGTTAAAGTGATTTCATGTTACATTGTCTGGTGGATGTGTTCCTTTAGGGAGCAGAGGAGGATGCTATGTGTTAAGTGACCTGTTACATACTCTCTAAAATCCCATATGTTAAAGGATTAGTCCATACCTCTGTGATTTTGAGAAGTTCTAGAAAATTTAAGAGCTAAAGGGAGATGTGGTCATTGAACACACACTCGTAAAGGGGAGTCGAGGTCTACAGCCTTGTCTTTCACATCCTGGACGTGAAACAAATGACATCCCTTCACCTGGCATTTCCTACCCTAGTGTGCTGCCTCAGTAGGGGCCCAGAAACAAAGAAATGACCAATCAGGCACTGATACCTCTCAATTTGTGAACCTCAAAGCCATCCCAAAAGTAGAACTTCCAAATATGTGAGATAAAAAGTTGGTAAAAGTGAAGGCGGAAAAGAGGTACCCATTATTAAAGCAAAAGATATCAGAAGGCTTCATCGAAGATGGACAAACCCAGAGGACAGAAAATCAGTGCAGACACAAATTGAAATCAATGATGCCATCAATCAAGTGGATGTAATTGACACTTATGGAGGACTTCAGAGAACAAAAGAGTACACCTTCTTCTCAAGTTCCCATAGAATATTCATTATGTAGAGCCCATTCCAGACAACTCACACACAGACACAGATTTAAAGGAACAGAAGTTATGCCATTTTTGCTCCCAATATATAACAGAGTTAATCAGAAACCAATAATAAAACGGTTAGTGAAAAAAAAATCCCAAAATATATAGAGATTAAACATGCTTGTCAAATGGGCAGAGGATGAAATAGCAGAAAGATTTTTAAAAATTAATTTTATTTATTTATTGATAGAGAGAAAGAGAGGGGGCAGTGAGGGAGTGATGGAGGGGGGAAGAGAGAGAAGGGGGAGGGAGAGAGGAAGAAAGAAAGAAGAAGAGCAGGAAGAGCAAGCAGGGGCTCTTGTTACTGCAAAAGAACTACTCCAGATGTAAGTACCACACTTCACATCTGGCTGTAAGTGGATACTAAGGAATTGAACTCATGCCAGCAGGCTTTACAAGCATGAATCTGTAAACATTGAGCCCAGCAGAAGAAATTTATAAAAATATGTTGCATACATACAAATGTAAACATAACTTAGCAAAACTTTTTTGGATACAGTAAAATCAGTGCTTAGAGGAAAATGCACAGAATTGTAAGCATGTATTACAAAAATAAAAATCTAAAAATCACTAATAGAAGTTTCCACCTAGACTCAGGAAGGAGGATATCAAGCCGATTGGGGATGGGGGAGGGGGGCATTGGGGAATTGGTTATAACAACTCATTGTTTGCCCACTAAATAATGTAACTCATTATGGACAATAAAATAAATGGAAATTTTTAAAAAAGAATTTCCCACCTAGAAAAAGAAAAACAAATTAGTCTAGAGCTAAGAAAAGAAAATATCATAAGAACAAAAATTATTGAAAATAGAAATTTAAATCTATGCAGAAAAAATCCAGTTCCTTACAAAGATAGATTCAGCCATGCTAATTAAGGGGGGAAAGATAGAGGACACAATTTACTAATACCAGATATGAAAGAATCAGCATCATTTCATTCCCAGTGAATATTAAAAGGGTAATAAATATTATGAACAGCTCTAAGTGCACATATTTGATAACATGGAAGAAGTGGATTAATTCCTTGAAAGACACATCTGCCAAAACTCACACAAAATAGACAATTTGAATAAGCCTATATTTATTCAGTAAGCCAAATCAATAATTAAAAACCTTCCCAAACAAAGCATCGGGCCCAGATGGAATCATTCATGATTCCTACCAAATATTTAAGTGAGGAATTTTATCACTGCTCTTCCACCTCTTTCCTTCAGGGAATATCTGAAGGGTTGCTGCCTAACCCACTCATTGGGCCAAGTGCACCCTAACATAATGTGGTAAAAATCAGAAATAAGAGTACATACACCAAGAAGGAGGAACCCTTGGCAGATAAAAGGACTGTATCTTTAAGAAATTCAAGTTAGCCAACTATACTCTTCCACTGTAGGTGCAGCTCAGTAGTGTAACACCACTGTCTAGCATGCCTAGGACCCTACAGCCAAGCCCCAGCACAACCTTTGAATTCCAGCAAAATCCAAGCAATTATAGCAAGATTATAGGATACTAGTTTAACATGCAAAAGTAAGCTCATTTCCTATATTTCAGCAGCAAAAATATAATTTATTTTATTTATCTATTGAGAGAGAGAGAGCACATGGATGCTAATCTTTATGTGGGGACTGGGGATCCAAACTCGTGTTCTCATAGTGACATAGCAGGCAGTTTATCCACTGAGCAATCTCCCCAGCCCTAAAAAGATGACTTTACATGTGAAACTGCTTTTCAGATATATTAGTACCTCACACAACTAAGTGCTTGGGTAAACAACTGTAACAAATGTGACAAGATCTCTTAGAAGTAGCTGTAGAATTTAGATGAAGAAAATTTAGACTAACTAAGTAAATGGAGAAATAGAAGGATGTAAGAAAAGAGAATGTTTGCCTTTGCAGTTTTCAACTTGATCTATGATTTCAAGAAATTCCAATCAAAATAATAGAAAGTAATCTTGAGAATATCCACATTTTGTAAAGTTTCCTTAATGAGGAAAAAAGATCCAGACTAACAGAAATTTGAAGAAAAAGATCATAGTTGTGAGATTGATGCCATTCAACTTGAATTACTATGAAAGTGTGGTCATCTAAGCTGTGCAGATGGCAAAGGAATAAATATATCCATAGAACAGAACAGAGATTCCAGAAAGAGACCTTCATACATGTAGTCAAGTCCTTACTGAAGAAGCAGACGTGTTTTTTTCACAGCTTGGAAAATTGAATGGCCTCATTCTCCATGCAAAAAGTGAATGAATTTACTTCCTATCCTCACAAAAATAAGTCACAGATCTAAATGGTACTTACCTAACTGATAGAAGATTGCACAGGAGAAAAATCTAGATGCAAAGTTTATCCAAGAAAGAGATAGATCCACTACAAATAACTTCTCTACAAAAGTCAGTGTTAAGGGCACAAACAGGTAAGCTACCGGCTGAATGAATGTGTTCACAGATTATCTTTCTCTCAGCCTGTGATTTACCTATAAAGCGTTCTCAAAAAAGAGAGGTGAAACCCAAACAATAAGAAAACATACAACTCAAATCAAAAACTTTTAACAGACATCTCACCTAAGAAAACCTAGAGTAAGTAAATGTGCCTTTGGAAAGATGCTTCAGATCATGTGGCATGGGTGAAAATGCAGATTACAGCAGCAGACATGGCTGTGGATACATTGAAATAGCCAATGTCCATCCAGAGCACCCACAGCTCTAGCGCTGGTGAGGGTGGTGAAACCCAGGAGGTCTCCTCCATTGCTGCTAGCAATGCAAAGTAGGGGGAAATCACTTCGGAAGACAATTTTTCACTTTCGTACAAAACTAAACATACTCTTACCAGATGATCCAATCATGTCTTTTCTTGGCCTTAACAACAACAACAACAAAAGTTGAAAGTGTGTATCCACGGAAACCTGGCACACAGATGTCCAGGTTAGCTTTCTTCATAATTGACAAAACTCAAAGGCAAGCATGGTGCTCTTTAGTAGGTAAATGGAGAGAGTGTGTTCCAGCTGGAAAACAGAAGAGCTAGTGTTGAAAGAAAGGAGCTATCACACATCACGAAAGGAATGGAAAAGTTCAAGGGCATATTTCTAGGTGAAAGAAAACAATTTGCATAGCCCATGTGTGACTGTGTGATTATATGTCTGAAAACGTAAAACCGTGAACATGGTGAAGGAAGCAATGGTTGCTGGTGCTCACAAACGAGGGATAGTACAGGCCTGAACCAGAGGATGCGGGTGATTGTCACAAAAATATCACTCCACTTGATACTATTGTGGTTGATACATTTTCCAAGTCCATAGAGTGTGCAACACCAAGACTAACTCTCATGAAAGCCCTAGATTTTGCAAGGTTATGATATACCCACACAGGTTCATCAGCTGTAACCTTCCCACCACTCTGATGATGGGGGTGTCAATATGTCCGAGGCTATGGAGGAAAAAGGGCAAGGGGTATTTGGGAAATTTCTTTTTTTTTCTAAGCATCTATAACTACTCTAAAAATTACTCTCTTGTGTAGTATTGAAATTTCTTTAAGGGAAGAAATATATCTTCTTCGATACGTCCCTAGCAACTAATACCTTGGCAGAGTTAGCACCTGACTTGTATAGCAAATGAGTAAAGGATGGTGTTATAAAATATTTATTAAAAGCCTATTGCTTAGTCTTTGGCATATAATATACATTTAATAATTGTTAAGTCAATACAGGTGTTTTGATTTCCTTGACAGAGCTAATTGCTATGATATTTAAATAATACTAATTAGCATGGCAGGTTATTAGAAAGCTTGCAATATACAGAAATGAATGTAGCTGGAGGTAGGTCCTGTCTCCTTCATAATTAACCTTGAAAAAATGCCTTCTCAAGCTAACCCTCAGTTTCCAAACTCATAAAATGGACACGTTTTGTATTCAATGTTGCTATAGCAATGACAGTAACAGTAAAATCAAGTCAAGCCAACACTATGACACAAGGTTCTACACACATAAAACTGAAATAATGACTGGGTGGCAGAGAACCACCCATCCCATTGGTTATTTCCTGTCCACTTAATAATAGCAGTAGTTTACTTCTGATCCTATAGGACTTTGTTGATTGTTTCCAATACATTGAATATAAATTTGATTCATTTAAAGTCTACTTCAATAGCACTAGTTGACATGTCCAGAGAGGTTACATTTCACTGGGCAACTTTCTGAGTTTTCTATGCACTCATTAAAAGTTACTTTTATTATTCCATTTCACAGAAGAAAATCCGAGTTTTATGTGAAAAAAAATTCATCTCCTTGATTACACAATTTGTAGGTGGTGAAATGTTTTTACATTTTATTGAGATATTTAATGCGTGAATACTTTTTATCATAATTGATTGATTTGATCATATCAGGTATTTTACTTCAGTGTTTCCCTCATTGGTTAATTATCATCTACTGTGTTAGAAGGACTTTGGAGTAACATCTGATTTATATCACAAATGGCAGGAAAGGAATCAGATAATGACATTTTTGGCTCTCTTAGTGTGGTAGTAATTAAATATTTTAAATGGAAATGTCTTTCCACAGTAAAATACCTGATTTGATAAGGCATCATTAAACTTCATCTGGTTTTGTGATTAAGACATGATCTCCACTTAATACTTCAGTATAGCATCTTGTTCATGTAATTTAAAGAACCAAGTTCATTTGATTTATAAGGGAAAGTGAAATTTTAATACCTACCTAAACACCAACAAAAACACTAATATATCACAGTGAAAGGCACATCTTTGAGAGATGATACCAGAAACTTCCATATCTGGTTCATAGAAGAGCCAGATTTTGTGTGTGATACAGAAGGTACAAAGCAGTAGTGTCCCTGATTAAGAAACTGAAACTTTGAAGTCCCACAATATAGAAGTTATTAGAGGCACAAATTACAATATGAAAATATTTCAATAGAACATATTGGTCAACTGAGTCTCTGATGGATTTCCCTTGAAGGTTTTGGCTTAATGAAGTGAACACTGGCTCAACAGGGAGCCAGAATCTAGGGTAGAGTCATTTTCATGGCAGAAACTGAATAGAAGCTCCCTAAATAAACAAATAAATAAATGCAAGACATATATGCAAACCTCTCTCTGTCTTAAAGGGGTTCAGTCTTTGGGTATAGATATAAACATATTTTAAAAATATTTTATTAAGAATTTTAATACATGAACATGTTGTAATTTGATCACATTCCCATTCTGTTACCCTCCTTATCTACCCCTCCCCCACCTCTATGGCACTGAGTACACTTTTCAAATAATTCTTCTTATGATTTTTATATCTCATTCTTTTTGTACTTTGTGTCAACATGTTGATGGGCTTAGAATCACGCAAGCCCTGTAGGCATAATGACAGCCACTGTGTGGTCATGGATGCACCAGGCATTTCATGTCAGGAAGACAGTGCCCCACGGTATTCTCCTTCCTACTCTGTGGCTCTCACATTCCTTCTACCCGCTCTTCCAAAATATTCCTAGTTTTGGAGGGTGTGATAGAGATGTCTCAGTGTTGAGATTAAGGTGTAGGCATAAATGCTTAAATAATCTTCGAACTGACTTTTTGAAGAAAAGTGATTGATGGAATCAAAATGCTATAGGGCAGCTTGATATTGTTTGGACTTTTTACATGTCTCCTGTCAAAGAGAACGAGGAGGGGGCTTCGATCTATCTCATATTGGTTAAAACAATAGCCAAGATTCAGTGCCTGTGAGAGGCTTGGTCCTTGTTAGTTAAAGAAGCTGACAAAGATGGCTGAAAGACACTTTCAGTGCAAAGGACAATTGTAATCAATGTCATTGTCATTTGAACTGCATTGTTTTCAGTGAAACCAATTGTGAAACCAACGTAAATTCAAAATCTAAATTAGAAAAACAGATGCTTCTTTTGTTTGGAGAGTGTAGTCCCATCTAGCCCTATTGTATACCATTTTCTTTGGCTTCCACCACACAGAAAGAATAATCACAGATCATAATACAAAAAAATGCAGAAACATATTTAGCGAATTTGTGGATTTCATAAGTCATTTATAAACTTTGGGTTTACAAACAATTTCAAAGCCTTTTGAAAATATTTATAAACACAAGAATTTCTATAATGCTACACATAATTATGCCATGGTTTTTCAAAGCATATTTCAGAGATAGAGTTTATGCAGAATATCAAGTTTCCTATTTGGGATTTGTCTTGGAGATAGTGAACAATTTATTTTTCAATCTGTTTCCAGTGACACTCATGATTAAGCTAAATACATTGGTGCAACAAAAGAAAAGACTTTTATCTCATGTGTAATTTCTAAATTGACTTGTGACATTAGAATATCGGTTTGTGGTGTGGGATTTACTCCTTCAGTTCCCTAATTTCCACTATATTTTTGTTTCTCACAGTCTCTACTTTTTTTTTTGGAAATTAGGAAGTTTACTTTTAATGAATTTGAGCTATCAGACCTCCTATGACTTGAAAACCAACATCTCTAACTTCTTATAAAATCATAGTTATAGAGTGTTCAAGTTCACTACCATTCGACAGCTGTGCCCATGCTGGTTTGCATATGGGGAAAATGCCCGTAAATATCAGTATTATTTTAAAAAGGAAATTCTTTACCAATTCATGATCAAAAGGAAATAGTTACACACGCACACGCACACACACACACACACACACACACACACACACACACACACACACACACAAGCACACATCATATAAGCACCAAGAGGGGGAAAAACACACACTTTTGTGTTTATGATGTTAATGTGAGGTAATCAAAAGTATGAACAATAAAATGTCTTACTGAGTTTACAACACATCATTGTGGGTATAAACCTGGGGATTTAAGTTTTGTCCTTAATTCTACAGTTTGAGGTCATCCCATTTTGTGTATATCAACAAGGTTTTATTTCCAGTAACATAAAAAATATGAAAAAAAAAACACAAAGTCATCTCTATTACAGATCAAATAGTTCTCAGTAAACACTAGACCTCTTTGTGAGCAGAGTATAAATGACTTAGAATCACAAAGGGGAATTTTCCCATGTGTAGCAAATGGGATAAAAACTGCTTTGCTCACATTATTTAGCTATTTAAGGCTGTCTGGAAAATGTCACCCTGTTAACCCCGCACACACTCTTGGTCTTATTAAGGAATAGTAACAGGTGACAACAATGATGGGTGACTTTCTGTAGCTCTGACCCTTGAGACTTTCTCTTAGGAGACTGGCATCTTCACAGCTAGATGAATGGTCTTCACCAAGTGACCGCCCCTGAGGTTCTGCTCTTATCCACAAAGTGAGGGATAGGATGCATTTATACAAGGCAAATGTGAAGGATTTGGTGGGACTTGCAAAATTGTGAGCTACACTTATGCTTAATAAATCTTAATCTTTGCATTCTTAATGCTTATATTTCTTCATCTCCAAATCTAACAGAACAAAACTGGAGATATGGAACTGTATTAAGGGATAAAGCAAGATAAAGGGGTTAGAGAAAGGGATTGTTGGTTAAAGATGCTTGCTTGCAAAGCAAGACAGCCCAGGTTCAATTCCCTAGTACCCATGTAAAGCTAGATGCCCAAAGTGACACATGTATCTGGAGTTTGTTTGCAGTAGCAAGAGGCCCTGTGTACCCATCCTATTTCTCTCTCTCTCTCTCTCTCTCTCTCTCTCTCTCTCTCTCTCTCTTCCCTCTCTCTCCTTGCAAATAAAGAAAAATGTTTTTAAAAGATTATTTCATTTTGTCTCACATCCCAAGTTTAGTCAATTGAAAACTAAATAGATGGGGAACTGATATATCACTGAGAACAGTCACTTGACTGACACCTGATGTGTACCTACGTTTGAGGAACTGCCTATGAACAAAGACATAATTAGGCAAGCCAAGGAAAAGGAAAATAACAATTTTACTATTCCAGAAGGTTGTTCCCACTATTCCACCATGCCAACAACAGAGTTTGAATCCTCCTTGAGGCCAGAGGTGGAAAGCAGGACTTAACTTCCCCTTCAAACACTGCTTCCTATTGAAAGAAGTATACACTTATCAGTTACAAATCCTTGTTTTCAGTATAATATTACACCTAATTTCATGCCAGTTATTTCCTCTGAAGTTCTACCAGGGAAACACCAGTCTGTTCCAATGCCGAAGGAAAATATTGGTTTTCCAGTCTTCAACATGACCCTTCCTTGGGTAATTTTCAATGGCTTCTTCACTAAATGAGAGGAAGAAACCGTTAAAAATGGGTTCTTCTCATTAAGTGAGAGGAAAATGGAAATTTCCCTTCCACTTAATGGTTTTAGAGCTTAATTCACATTTAATTTGTCATTATACTGCATTAATGCTTAAGTACATAACAAAGTTTAACATCACATTATAATGAAGGAAAATAAAGAAAGTAAAGTGTACTAAAACATTCTATATGAGTAAGATATAGATATTCAGATATTTTTATATATCATCATCAGAAAGAAGACATTACTAGTAAACTGTCAAATTTGTATAAATAACTTTATTCAGGCTTTGAAATTGAGGGAGAAGACAGATACTGATGGCAATCATTAGCAAATGTTGAACTAATTAGGGAGATGCTTATTAACTGGGAGCATTCTACAACAAAAATAAATGCATGTCCTTATTCTTAGAGTAACTGTAAAGTAAAATATTTATAATGACTTTGAGAATAACTGGTCAAATTGGAACAAATAAACACTATTACCAATGGACACAACCCCCATACACACACATGCATACATGCATCAACCCCCCCATCCAGTAAATACCTAAGTTTTTAGGAGTACAGCAAGCCAACAATCAAATTGTAAGGAAGACAGAATATAGGTACCACTGGGTTAGACAATTGGTTAATAGACATGCTTGATCTCTTTGGGGTATTAAAAAGCCAAGGGAAAACATGAACAGGGTCAGCTCTCTGAAGAATCAGACAAAACCTACCGTCTTCCAAGTTCTGGGAACCATGTGTCAGTAAGGGAAATGACATTTCTTTAGAACCTTTCACATTATTGGAGTAGCTCATATGGCCTCCAAATCAGGTCACTAGAAACATATTTTTAAAGTACTATTATTGTTAAGTACTATTAAATATTACATTAAAGACTACTGAATATAAGCATTAATTAATAATATGAAAAGTGAACACATTACCTAATATTATGGTTAAATTGTAGTACTAGTCTGTCTCATGTCAGTATGTAACAGAAACAATTTAAGAGGAAGGATTTATCTTGGCTCACAGTTTCAGAAGTTTCAGTCTATAGTTGCTTGGCCCTGCACACTTGGACGGCGCACACAAAGATGAGGAAGAGGATAGCCGTCTACATTATGGCAGAGCAGGAAGTTAAGAGCCTGGAGCAGCTAACTGGTGACCTATTCTACCAGATAGACTCTACCATCTTGAGTTTTCATAGTCTCCCAAAATTACATCAACTGCCAAGGAACCAGCATTCAAAACATGAGTCTCTCGGGATATTTCAGATTCAAACCATAAAACCTTCCAAGCAAATACATATAGCCCCAAATAGGCCATCCTGTCTTTACATTCATGTCTACATTTTGAGTCCACAATGAAATGGGGAGACATGGAACCAAAAGAGAATGGAGAAACAGCAAAGGAAACTGAAGTGAAATGATTAGTGTTTTCAGAAAAATAAAATAAAATAAACCACTTTAGGGGTTGAAAGTTGTAACTTGTCCATTCAGGTGATTAGTACTTCTTGTTAAACGTTGATGAAATCTTACAGGCTCCGGAGGCTTACAAGAGGCTGTTATCTGCAACTACTTGCCATGCAAGATAAGGAAGCCTAAGAGAAGAGGATCAGCAAATACCTTCAATGACATAAGACTGAAGAGTTCAGGATTGTGTAGCAATGAAAACTCACATAATGCTGGATTCTGAAGACATGTGGTTATGTCCAAAAACCATTTCACAATGCACATGGTTCCAGAGAACTAGTAAAGACATCTTAGACTTTGGTTCAGGGCTGGAGAGATGGCTCAGCAGTCAAAATGCTCACTTGAAAAGCCTAATTGCCTGGGTTCAATTTCCCAGTACCCACATAAAACCAGATGCATAAAGTGGCACATAAGTCTGGAGTTCATTTGCATCAGCAAAAAGGCCTGGTGTGATCTCTCTCTCTCTCTCTCTCTCTCTCTCTCATTTGTCCCCTTGCAAATAAATAACTGAAAGTTAAAAAAAAAAGATGTGTGAAGATAGTTGGCAAAAGAATGAATTAGTTCTGAGGATGGTTTAGCTGGAAATGAATTCTAAGGAGAAGAAGAGGAAGACACTCAGTACATATTATAAAGTGCAAAAATAATAAGTCATAATGATAATAGTAAGAAAAATATTTGGTAATTCAAAAGAAAATGCAAATGAGAAAAGATCAAAATGGATCTTTGAGGTCAATCAGTCTAATAAATCCATGCCTTGGGTTGTCAGAGTAAATTTCTAGCCTTACTAGGAAAAGATAAATGTGAATATTTAATCAATTGTATTGTGTGTCATAAGCTTACAGTCCAGAATTGAGGGACATATATTAAAGGAAAAAGGCCACAGATAATATACAAAGTGAGATAGTTCTGTATGTCCATAAAATACAAATTTGTGGGGAAATCAATAAATCAGAGATTCAGTGCAAATTTGTAGCATCTTACTGGAAACACAGCAAGAAGGTATAAAGAGTAATATTTATTTATATGGGATACTTAGAGATGTTCAGCCAGAGAAAATGGAAAGTGCATTACTGCTATATATCACAAAGTTTTATATAAAAACAAACTATAGAAGAGATGGTGAGCTTTGGTTATCTGGATTTATTAGTTTCATATTGCTGTTTAATGAATTATCATAAACCAGGAGGCAAAACTTACATGTTTATATGCTCAGAGTTCTACAGGTCAGATATCTTTCCAAAGTATTGCTAGATTTTTCTGTTCATTGTCTCACAATGCAACAGTCAAGTTGTTAGTCAAATTGAATTTTCATTTGTGTACACTGAAAAGAGATCTTTCTAGATCACTCAGTCTTTAGGCAAATTCAGTTCCTTGTGGGTTTAGGGCTAAAGTCCCAGTTTCCTCTCGTCTAAGCCTGCAGCTACTCTTAGTTCTTGACTGTTCCCTGCATATCAAAATATTCGGTGCAGCCCATCTGCAAGCAACAACTGTGTGTTTCTGTGCTGTTTTCACTCTGATTCACCTGTTTTGAGCACCCAGAAACCCATACTTTTTAGGATCTTCTGTGCCTTTATGAAACTCCGTTATCTTAAAACCAGCTGTGAAATAACCTAACTATAGGACCAGTGACGAGGTCAGGTGGGAAGGAAGATTCCAGTTAGGAATATAGAAGCACCTACAAAAACATACTGAACAATTTCTTGATGTTCGTGTCAAGGATAGTTAGCCATTTTGTTAGAGACTTTATTCTTTAAAACACAAGTGAATAGAAATTATACTAAATGTGACTTATGGTAAAATGTGTGTGGGATATGTAGATCACTTGTGTCTAACTTGTGGCCCACAAATGCGTATTTCTAAAGTAGCTATGAATCCAATGTAATACATTTCATTTTTCATCCTGTTGCAAAGTCAAAAGGTGGAATATCCATGCTCTAGATTAACAAATAAATAATGCCTCCCTTTCACTTCACGATTCTGAGATTTGTATTATGACTCTCTGATTCTTTAATGGCAGCATGAAAATTATCTAAATTAATTGAACACTAAACTTTTTTTTTGTTTTGTTTTTGCTTAACCACCATTGGGACTAGTGTTTTACAATCTTTACTTGATAAATTTCTGTGTTTTGTAAAGAATTCATCCATCAGAGAATGTTTTGAAATAAATACTGTGGTTTCTTTTACGATTTCAGGTCACATTTGGGACTGCCCCTGGAAATGGATCTTGGTCAATGTGAAAATGAGCAATGTGTGTTTGAATGCTTATGGCTTTCATACTCACATAAAATCTAATTAGTGTACACAGAATTGAATGAAATATGACCTGCACAAGACATCGTGAAACACTAGTCACATTTTACTAACAATTGAGGTGGAAAATAAATTATTACGACCTGTTTCTATTAGACAATATAACCTATCTTTCTAATTTTTAAATGTTGGGAAGCAAATGAAATTTGTTAACTCAGAAACTGTACCTTTACTGTGATCTTGATTTGACTGTTGAAAAGTTGATTGCTACTAAAAATAATGAAGGTTCCTCCCATTGTTTATTGAATACTAACAGGTCTACTTTTTGTTTGCATGATGTTATAACCAAATTAAGTGAAAGCTATCTTCCTATGATTAAATATTTCTCATATAGATCTTCTGAGCTTCATTTTGGAAGCCACTGCAGCCCAATAAACTCGGCAGGTTTTGTCATTTTGAAATTTTTATTAAAAGGCTTGAATATAACATAAAATTGACTTTATATGTCTACTCTACAGATAGTAGACATCAGTATAAAAAAATATAAAGATACCCATTCTGAAGGAATCTCACAATTACTAAAGTTGGAAAATGGTCTCCATAGCCATTATACGAATGAGAATGGGACAAAAAGCAGCAGTAACATGGGTGTGTCTCAAGTTTTCTCTTGGCGCTCCCAACACTTAAAACAGGCCTCTTGTATTAGCTTTCACTTTCCACAGTTTTGCCCATTGTCTATGGCCTCATCATCTTCTCTGTGTGTGTGTAATATTGTGTAGCAAGCATGGTGACTTTATTTTGAAATAAACAGTAATCACGCTCTAGTCAAATCCACAATATCCTGCAGTTACAGTCACATTTCTAGTTAGTTTCACTTACCGTTTCTTACAGTAAACTTGGAATCTTCTAATTCTCTTTCTCCAAGTTTCTGTCTCTTCACTGAGGATTTTGATTTAGTCTATTTCCATCATGGCACAATATAATGTGAAATTCATCACCTCCAAAGATCAACCTTGGACCAATTTTCAATAGAAGAGTACTCAATTTTACTAAAGCTCCTCTATGTTATATGGACGTTCTATCTACCTCATAAATCTGTCCATCTCTCTGAGCTTCTCATCATATCTAGTAAAGTAGATAGGCTATCAAATAGTTAATTTTAATATGGATATAATTTTTCCCTTTTACACTAGGTTTATCCTTTGGGTCACATCAATGCCTTTAATACTGGCTTATAATTTTAAAAGATGATAAAATTTACTATTACGGCGATTAATCATTGTAAGTTTGGGAGAGGAAAGGAGGAAGGGAAAAGGATTGGGGAGAAGAGATATTTAGGGTCATATCTTTTTTTTCACAAAAGAACTTTCCAACGATATCATATTCTTAAAAACAGAACATCTCAATTTATCCAAAGACAGGTAATGTCTGAGTAAAAATCTCATCTTAACCCACCAGTGTCCTTCAGTCTGTGCTGAAAGCACCAATGCTCAGACTAGGGAATAGGCCAATCCTCCTAGGTCCACTCAATTCTTGGCCTATAGGCTGAGATTGTCACCAAGGGAGCCAATTAGTGCCAAATATGTTGGTGATTTTTTGATGTAGGAAAATCTCCCCTAAGAACTGGCCTGAGATGAGCCATCAAACGATAGTGATTTTCAGTCACTAATGATCTGGGATTTAAATAGAGACTTTTAATTGGGTTACCAAGCAACCTGCAAATATTTTGGTGATACCTGCTGAGTCAATTGGCTAGTTTGTAACCTCACTGCCTCTGATTATGTTATCTTTGATATGAGTCTGTTACATATTATCAATGATCAGCATGAGGGTTCTTTGTGTGTGTCATTCGCCAAGAAAAGACATTTTTGATTCTTTTGTTCATTCTTTGCATGATGTTTCCATATGTCCAGAAGAGGGTGAACGGAGTCGAGATTGACCACTAGAATAAAGAAATAGTACTCATTAGGCTGTCTTCTCAAGCGAAGTTGGGCCTCATGAAATCAGAATGACTACAAAGGATGGTTTTGTAACTCATAATTCAACTTAATTAACAAATCCAGAATTTTGTGTCTGCTCCTTAGATCTGCTTCGAAAACATAAAAAGTGAAATGTTGAAGATATTGTTATTATGGTATTTGTTTCACTGGAGAGTTATTTTCAAAGAAAACTTCTCAAGAAAAAATAAATTCTGCCTTTTATTGTTTCCAGATGCCCCTGTCAGTCCTGTGGCCAAACATATTAACTTTCCTCTGACTGCTACTGGTATTTCCTTCAGCTCTTCCTTCTTAGCTGCCCCTGCATCTCCCTTGGTTCCTTCAATGCTAGCCTTCCCTTGTCTTGCTACCATTTGGGGGTTGGCATTGGTCTTCATGGTGTGCCTGCCTCATCAATCTGGCTTCTGGATAACATTTCATATTGGCTTTCAACCTTCCACCTCTCTACATACACAGTGGGCTCTTCAGAAACACTTTCTCTGCATCACAACGTCCATTCTGTAGATGAAGAGACAGCCAAATCTTTGGTTCACCCAGTTTTCTCACACAGTGTTTGAAACTTTTGCTAGCAGGGATCTTGATGGAAAGTGTGTACTGATTGCCTGCTTTTATGTTTTCTTTCTTCTTTTTTAAATTTTTTTATTTATTAATTTGCAAGAAGAGAGAGGGGGGAGAGAGAGAGAGAGACAGAGACAGAGAGAGAGAGACAGAGAGAAAGCATGGATGTGCCAGACCCTCTTGATGCTGCTAAACAAACTCCAGATTGATGTAATACTTTGTACATTTGGCTCTAAACGAATCCTGGAAAATTCATCCCTGGTCATCAGGCTGTGCAAGCAAGCGCCTATGACTGCTGAGCCATCTTCCAAATATCCTTTATGTTTCTTTAACCACCTCTTTCTCTCCCTTTGAGAAACTTGTCTTGTGGGACAAATAACATCCTTAGATCTCACATGTCCAGTTTGATTCGATTCTAAATATAAAATATCAGGTAAATGGCCAGATAAACAATGGAGCTTTTTTATAGCAATTTATTTATTTATTTTTAAATTGTCCATAATGAGTTACATTATTTAATGGGCAGACAATAAGTTGTTATCCCCCGTTCCCCATCCCCGATCAGGGGGATATCCTCCTCCTTGGGTAGTCTGGATCAGTCTTTGGGTCAGGGGACCATGGATAGCCTAGGAGACAGTCCGGTTCTGCCGGCCTTAGAGTGTTGCTACTGAGGGCGGCCATGACTTTGGGTATTCTCCCCCACCAAGGCTCTCACACTCTTTCTGCCCCCTCTTCCACTCATTTCCCTGAATCATGGTGGGTGAGTATTAAGGCTGTTTTATTGTTGAGATCTTAGGGGGTCTCTGTACTTCTGGATTAGGTTTTGTCGAAAATCATTGGTGTCTGTCTCCTTGGTTTATCCTTTGTTGGCTGATTGGCTGTGACCCTGAGTCACTTGTTCATCTCATCATTCTCTGCAGGGTTCCATAAGGATCCTCCACGGTATGTCAGGGGTGGCTCATCTCTTGTCAGGATGTCAGCTATTGGCCTGCAGTTCACAATGGAGCTATTGAATAGTGCCCAAAGGGTGCCTATAGCTCTTGACTGTACTGGACCAATGAGAAAACAAGGCTCCTTGTGTTACTAGGCTGTCCTTTTCTATGTAAGAGTAGAGAACAGCAGGATATTGTCCCCGGCAGTACATCATAGTGTCACTCATTGGATCACTGATTCCCGACCCAGGTTAATTTTTCACCAAGTGGTATAAATAGAAATGAAAAGGTCAGAAAATTCTAAATGGTTTAGATAAAAACATTGCCTTTACAAAGCATAAACTAATGTTCATACTACAGAGGGAGGCACTTGATGAAGTAAGATAATGAGAGTCTTACTTGAACATAATTTAGTTCTGAGTTGATGCTCTCAGAGGAGAAAATACCCATGCTATTGCCCTGTTATTCACCTGTGAGTCAGTGATACACAAGGGACAAAAATGTCAAAGACTAGAAGGAAATTTAACTGAAAAATAAAAATAAATCAACTGACAGATACAGTTTCAAAGGATGCCCCGATGTCAGAAATTGGGGTTGGAGAAATACCTTTCTGTCTATTTCATTTGGGCCCAAGGCCTGCAATGGTCTTGAGGGAGATCCCATGTGTTCTCTTCAAGCTCAGGGGAAGGTGGTTGTGAACGTAGATCGTGACTAGGTTCCCTTTGACCTGAACTATGAGTTCACTCTCAACCCCTAAATATGAGTTGACTAACATGTGAAACATATTTTCTGTTTTTCTTTCTTGTTTCTTCATTTCATTTCTATTATCCTCTTGTCTTTCTCTTCCCATGCAGCAGGCTGAGAACAACTTGCTCACAGCACAGTCAAATCCTAATGACCCTCCTGTTAGTAAGGCCTCCTTTTGACAGGTGTCAGCTCGATTTAAGTGGTGGCTGTTGGGTCTTTGCCTTTCTTTTCCTTTTTTTTTTCTACATTGTCATGTCTTGGAGTAGGGTTAAATGCTGACATGCCTTTATGCTTAACTAGAGATAACTATCAAAGAAATGCATAAATTACAGATTCATTTACACTGAGCTGAACAGACTCCTCTGGCTGCAATGAATGAAATAGATACACATCCAACCTGGACTATATTTTTCTGAATAGAGTTGTAAAGTTTGGTCTATGAAATCTCAGATTCCATGCTTCCTGCCTGCTTTTTGTGGGAGAGGGGGTTTATGTAGAAGTGAAATATCCTAACTAGTTATTCTAATCTTTTAAAAACTCTTTTGTATGAATGAATTATAAAATTCTGTTTCTTATTAAAAAGAAGCATTCACTCCTACTCTAGGGAACACAAACTATTTTTTTAACCGTAAATTATTCTCAAAGACATCCTGACGTGAATCAGGCACCCATTTTTACATATTTGAGAGAAAGACAGAAAGAGCAACTGTTTGGTGAGATTTGTAGATCTAATTGGCTACCTGACTGCCATCTTGCTTGTCAATCCTTAAAGCAAAACCATCTAGACAAACAAACAACCAAGCTGTCACCACAAACAAACACCCTTTCAACTCCTAGACCAGCAGCTGTGAATGGCAGAAAATACCCAGCTCTCCTCCGATGGTGTTTTCTTGCTGTTTATTGGCAGAGAAAGTGATTTCATGGTAGAAGGCCGGAAAATGACCCCTTGTAATGATGGGATTTACATAAATAAATGCTGATCGCACAAAACAGATAATATGCTGTGGGTGTCATCACAATAAGTTGTCTCCTACTGATGCGCACTGGAAGTTGGAAGCACACAATTATGCAAATCAAGCTAATACGGCTTGCTCATTACTGTCATGGTGGTGAAGGCAAAGTGTAGCCTCCACAGACAGCCTGAAGCTGGGCCACGGGCCAAAATGTTTGGTTTTGCTGACATAGTAACTGAGTCAACAAAAACAGGATATCATCGTCATACATCAGAGGGATCCACATCAGGGCAGACCTGAAGCTTAATGGACTGGAAATCACATGTCTGTACAGAGCGTCTTTTCACTGGTATTGACCCATAAGACTGCCTCGACATTACAAAGGATTACAGAAGCCATTTCTTTTGGACCTGAAATGTCACTGGGAGACATTCTATTAACTTCTTTTCTAAAACGATGATATAGCATTTATAAATACTTAAATAATGTCATCTATCCCAAGTTTAAACACATTCCAGAAATGGTCTGGAATTGCTCTGCGTTCTCTTGGAGGCACCAGAAATGTCTTCAAGCAAAGGGGTATTTGTGTTTCACTCATCCTTCCTCCCTTCAAACCCAGAATCAAGGTTTCCAGGAGCACAGCCAACCCTAGACGGGAGCTGATGGACGTGCCTTTCACTCAGGTAAACCTGAGAGCATATGGGCTCCTGATGAAGGATGTTGTCAGAAGTGCAACAGTTAATGCCGACTAGTTAGGTTACCCCACTCTTTTCTGTGGGGTGGACTGATGCTATAATGGGCTCTCTCTCTCTCTCTTTCTCTCTCTCTCTCTCTCTCTCTCTCTCTCTTTCTCTCTCTCTATCTCCATTCTCCATGGCACCTGAGTGCTTCATCCTGAACTTGTTATTAACACCAAGAAGTACATAGATCCCTTGCTACCTGACTCTGAGTTTGGTCACATGATTTGCCTTGGTTAATGGACATAACCTGACCCTTTTCGAAACAAGTTCCTGTCTGAAACATTTGCCCATTGTCATTATTGCTCAGGCTACTTGGCCACAACAATATACCCTGTTTTGCTTGTCGGAACATGGGAGACCATGGAAGAAAGCCTAGTTCGTCTGTCAAGGACAGCTAGCCACTGTCCCGACAGCTTAGTGAGCTCAGGTCTGAAAGAGAGGCAGAGGCAAACCTCAATTACCCTCATGAACTCAGACATGCTCAATCCTTTAAGCCCTTGAGTTTTGTATTGTCTATTAAGCAGCATTATTATATTAATAGATGACTGGAGAATTTTCACAAAACTTTACAAGTTTAAACAATGCAAGGGACATATACTCTATAAATAATGGCAAAGCTAATTCATTTAGTCACCAGACAAAACAGAAATCTATAGGGAGAAGTGCAAATCAAATGCCAGTGAGGTAACCCTTCTCACTTAGTAGGACTACCAGAGTCAAAAGTAGATGTGAGGGACACTCAGGCACTAATACCTTGAGGGCGGAGATGCAAAATTGTGATAGAAAAGAGTATAGCAGCTCTGCAAAATATGAATCATGGCATTTCTACTCCTAGATATGTGCACAAGAGAAACACACCAAAGTTCACATAGTTCTTATAGACAAATGTCCAAGAGAACACGATATAGATGGCCAGTAAAAGGAAATGACTCTATTATTGATTAACTGAAGAATGAATTAATGAAACCTGGCATCCTCATACAATAAAATATGACTCAACAGATACAAAGAGAAGACCGGTGTATGTGCCGATATTAAAGTCTTGAGAACATTATGCTAAGTGAAAGAAATTGGTCTCTAAGACTATATACTTTATGACTCCACTTATGCCGAGTATTTAGAAATGGCAAACCTACAAAGAAACTAGATTGATCATTACCTAGAGCGAGGGCAAGAGTGGAGGGCATGAGAAGTAACTGGTAGTGAGTTCTAAGGGTTTCTTTTTGGGTAATAAAAATGTAAAATTAGATCATGATGATGACTGTGCAGCTCTCTGAATATACTATAATTCACTTAGTTGTCAAGTTTAAATGAGCAATTTTATTTCACATGAATTATATCTCCATAAAGCTATAAAATATAGAAACACTTAAGCCACATCTTCTGACCAAATCATGGCTTGGTCTTTATCCTCTTTCTCCTTCACTCCCTCCATTCTGTCTCTATCCCAGTGAACCGTAGTTATTCTTTTAAATATTTTAGTAAATGGAATATATAAAAAAAACTTTATTTGAAGAATTACCTCATCCCCTCTCACCTCCCTCCTTTGGCCTTCTTCTCCAATCCCCTACACAGAACCCCACTTTTTTCTTACTCTGTCTCTTCTACACTGAATCCCTCCTCCATGATCCAACATTAATGATGTGTTGGTTTCCTCCATACTATGGTGACCATGCACAAATAACCACAGCCACTGTGGGATCGTTAATACAATGACCACATCTATGTCTGGGAGACAGTGTTCCAAAACATTCATTCTTTCCTGTCAGTTGGCTCTTACATTCTCTCTTCCACCTCTTCTGCTACAGTGCCTATGCTTTTGAGAGTATGGTAGAGTTATCTCATCAAGTACTGAAGATTCAACTGTCACGTCTCAACACTTGGAGCCTAACAACAGTGGTAGATCCCCACTAGGGTTTGTGACCTTCCCAGCCATTGGCTTTTGACTGGGTTGTCAGGATGACTTTCCTCCCATGCAACAGGCCTGAAACAGAATTAGAGAGGGGTTATACTTGCTATAAAAGGCATGCTGCTATGAACTAGTGGGTGTGTCTTACCTAGCTGGCCAGTTGTACAGCTTGTAGGATTCACTGCTGGTTAAGGACACTAATGACTTTTCTCCTCCAGAAGGCCCACAGCACTTCCCAGCACTATGAAGCTAGTCACCAGGGAGCAGGCTTCCAGCTCAGTTCTACCTCCCTTCCTTCCTCACCCTGCTGATGGTCTGGCTTGCTGGGCTATCAGGGACCTGAGCAGTATTAGATGAGTTATGGACCAACCAGTGCCTTCAACTTCATTTCAGCTGACCAGTCATGGACTCTGAATGGGCAGGTTTCCAGTTCCCAATGGGACTACAGATTTCCCAGCTCTGGAATCCCCTCCTCCCAGAGGAGTCCGTTCTCTCTGCTTTCTTTTATTTTGTAATAAACTTTAGTCTTTTAAACACTTTCCTACCTTTTAATTCTTTAGTAAGCAGAGAAGACAAACCCAACACTTCTTGATGGTATCAGTTGCATTTTGTGTCCCCCCCCCCAAAAAAAAAAACTCATGTGTTAACAATATTGCCTCCAGCTGATGACATGGGTAGGAACTATGGGGAAGGTTTTTTGGAGATATGGCCAAGTGGACGGAAATCCATAAAATGTATCCTTGAAGGGGGTATGAAACCACTAGATGCTATCTGGTCCTTCACTCACTGTCAGGACATTCTTCTCCACAGACCCAGAGTGACCCATCATGGACTTAAACCTCAGAAACCAAGAGTCCAAGCAAATTTTCCTTCCTCGAGGTGTTTATCTTAGATGCTCCATCCCAGGAGGGGAAGGTAACTAACAGTAGTAAATTAGCCTTTCCTAAGCTTAACACTGTTCACAGTATCTGATAGTAGGAACTCAACGAATGTTTACTAAACCCACCCATGAGACACTGTATTCACAATTATAAAGGACTGAATGTTAGGTGAAGTTCTAATGACTTTTAGTAAACCTTCCAAGTTCCATATCCCTTGACAGGAATCTTAACTATGAGAACTTGCAATAATGGTAAAAATATTTCAAAATGAGGCCATGTGAATCTCAGGCTCTTATGATCATTTCTTCCTTTCCTCAGTAACCTTCAAGTAATCTCAGCTTTCAGTCCATATTACAGCGCATCTAGTCAAGATGGTTGGTGATTAATAGCTGAAACAATCAAGCCCAGAGGGAACCTGATGCTTCCAACTGACCCAAAGCCTGTTTCCTGACTCCCATCACCCACCAGAGGACTGCCAAGATTTTCCCCTTGACTTTGAACCACCACTTGGTTTTACAGTCCACTTGTCTGTGGTTTTGAAACTGAGCCTGTCAGCATTTCTTTTTACTGCCTCACTGTAGCGGCAGCAAATGTGTTTTGTTCTCTTCTTTCAAAAGTAAAGATTGTATTTTAAAATCACTCTCTCCCCCAGGGAACCACTTACTCCTAACTCCCTGACAGACCATGAGGACCTCCAAATTAAGAAAGATGTTCAAAAATCTGAGTTTGTACAGAAAGGACTAGAAAACCACCCAGACACGTAACAGCTCAGTTATGTGCTTGGCTTCTGTCAGGAGAAGTGTGTGTCTGAATTTTCTGCTTTATAATAGACATGTACAGCTAACTGACTTTTATCTTGCCTCTGTTATATTGATCTCTCTGTGAATCTATAACAGAAGATAGGAGCCGGGAAGAGTGAAAAGTAATAACCATCACGATGGATAGCCTGAGCAAAAATGTAGTTTCATGGGGACACTTAGTGCAAAGAACTGTAGATTCGTGTCAAGGGGGCATAAGTATCCCCTTCAAAGCCAACTGTTAAAAACACCTACTGCACATATGACCTGCCTTCAGAATATGATATGTTTCAGTATTGATTTTTTGGAGTTTCAAAACAACAGGAAATAGCCAAGTGAAAGTTTCTTTGCTGAGCACTAAAAGTAATTTACCTTCTGCCTTTGATTTCAGCTTCAGATTTTGTTTTATGGTTCAAAGTACAAGTGCTTATTTTAAAAAATTCATTTCTGACTTATGGTGGAAGGTGGTACTGGAGACCACGGAAGTGTGAAGCAAGAAATGAGGCAAGAAATGAAACAAGACAACCACCCCCCCCCTCGATTACATTAATGGAGTTAGCAGTTAGTCATGACACGGTGAGGTTTGTCTTCTGAGCACAGACCTTTGATGGGCAGGGTTTTCCCCATTAGGAGAGAATTTTGAGGATATCAAGAATACATCACATGTTCTGACTGTTTGCTTTGAATTCTGAAATTTCATTTTCCCTACATTCCTGTGCATGAAAAATATTGGTTGTATTTTTAAAAATATAGCTTTTCAGGACAGGCGTAAAAATAGTTTGTTTTCCAGTGCTAATCAGTATGATTTTCATATGATTTGTGTATTGTGTTAAAGAAAGTACAATGCTAATAATTTATGGTTCTTAACTACCTCACACCTTCCTAACTTGCATTTACTCGATCAAGTGAAGTGGGCTATGCAGCTTTGAGAAGTGTGATTTTTGTCGTCAGAATATCTGTAAGCATCATAGAAACTATTCCTCATAATCCTGAGAAAGAGAACTTAAGCAAAATTAAACAATGTGCTCCAAAAGAGATGGGAATGTGTTAACCTCTTCCATTGACTTCATTGACTTAGCAAATACAATATTTCAGCAAGTACAAAGAGCATGAAAGTATTCCCAGGACATAGATGCATGAATGATTTCATTCTTTCTGATGTCCTTCCTTTCCTTCTTGCTCCCAGCCCTCTCCAAGACCCTTCCAAAATCTCTTTCAACTCAGATTTCAGAAATATGTCTTGTAGTTTATAAGAAAAACAAGGAGAGTGTAACTTTCTTTAAAGGCATTCAATCATAAACAGCACTTTCAAATAATGTATTATGTCTATAAAGAAATAAATACTATTCACATGTTTGCCAGAACGGATTAAAATGTTTATGAACTCTAGGCTATTTTTCCCTACAAAAATACCCTTGTAAAGAGGCCATTTATTGTAAACAGTTAAATCTGTTAACTATTAGATATGGGCTACATTATTTTTGTGTTGTGCTTATAATTTTTATTCATAAATGTTTTCATTGTGGGTTTTGTAATCAGATGGTCTGGTTTGGAAAAATAGAATCCCACAAGATTTTACTTAGAATACACAAATTTATCTACTTTCATTAGAAAGATGATACTGTTGGTCAGAAAAGTTTAACTACAGTAGAAGATCCAGGACTTATATGACACATATTGATGACTTATATGACATATATGGATGATGTCTTAAAGAAAAAAGTAGCAAATTCTTCCCTACATAGGTAAGTTGTACTTCTATTTATCCATTCTTCTTCTATCTTTGAATCTAAGTTTACAATAATTCAAATGCAAAAAGTTGAATTCTTTCTACAAATTGCCAGTCACTGAAGAAATATTTATAGTTCTTCAAGTCCGTTAGGATGGCTGGTTCACACTGCAGATAAAATGATAGCTACAAGTCTCCCCTGCTTGCTTTGGTTTCTTGTTTTTATTGTTCTTTTCATTTACCTGATTCCATAAGAAACAACTTTTAAACGTGTGACTGTTTCACATTTTAATGGCGTAAGTTGTTCTCTCTCTTTTTAGTACATATAAGTATATAGATTAAAGTACAGCTGAAGAGTTTTTTCAAAGTCTGTTGACATTTCAGTTTCACAAGAACGTGATTATGTATCTACACATGTTGCTTATAGGGAAAATAAATATGCAGGTTTAGAAAGTTAGTGTATGTGTAAAGGGCTCTTTTTGACATATTCTAAACCCACAGACATACATATTGAGCTTTGATAAAGAATGGGATTTGAATCAAGAAATCATTTTTTTTTCAAATCTCATTCTGCTCCTTCCTAATTCTGCTCTCAAACCTTCCTTGACTCCACTGCTTCCTGGCATGGCACTGCCAGGCATCCATCCTGGGCTCCACTCTACAACTTAGATATTTAAAATTCCCTTTCTTCTCCTTATGACCACCGGCCACCACTTCTCCGTCTCCTGAATATTGTCCCAACATCACCCATCATCTGATAGTCCTTTCCTTAAAATCTCAGCTATTTTCTCCAGGATCTCTTTCTCAATTCCCCCTAAACTCACTTCCCAAACCCTGTCTTCAAATTACTGTGATGGTTAAATTCAATTGACAGTTGGATCAGATATCACATAAGAGCCATGCTTCTTCTTGGGAAGATTGGTGAGGGAATTTCCAGGAAGGATTGTTTGATAGAAGATATCTCTTCTTCCCCAGAGTTGGCTGCCCTACTGGTGGCAGACCCTATGCAAAGAGATTACAGGGAAAAAGCAACCTTTCCCCACCTCCCTTGGCCCCTTGCTGGCTGGCAAATCCATCTACCCTGTGCCTGCCATCCCAGCTTCCTCAGCCTTCCAACATGGACTGAGAACCAGAGGCTGTCGGGGAACCCTCTGAGCCTTCGGTGACACATAAGGACTACTGAAGCATGCAGCCTTGTGAACTGATTGATCAGTCAGTCACGCAGCTCTCACTTCCCAGAGTGCACACGGTCATTGTTGACTACCCATTCCCCATTGTGTAAGCCAAGCTAATATAATAAACCCCTTTCATAACAGACACCCATTCTACTGACTCTGTTCATGAAGAGAACTCTGACTAACAGTTGCCTTGCTGATTATCTACGCAAAGGTGCCATCCCATGGCATCCCATCTCCTATGGTTTTCTCATTCCTTCCTCTTCTCTACTAAATCAAAATCCACTGGAGGGTAGGGATGGCAACTCATTTATTATTGTATGTCTAGCTTCTTATAATATGTGACACACAGAATTTCAGCTAGAGATTCATTAAACTCACTGAGTTTAACACATAATTCCCAGTCTCATCAAAACTATTTTATCATTCCACAAATAATTCAGGAAACAAAAGACTCTGCGGATTTTAGAGGCATGCCAAAGTTCATAATAGAGAAGGTGGGGATGGAATTGAGCCCAAGGCTGACCGCCTTCAGACCTTGTGTCTCCTCTTCGGCCATGTTTCTACTTCCAGTACCAGGTCAGGTTGTCTAAAAAAATAATAAAAGTACAAGAAAAACTACCCATCCCACCAGACTGACGGAAAGAAGTAAAGAATAAGGAAAACCTTATTAGTAAATAAGACAAAGGAATAGAAAAGTCCAATGTCTTCACACTTTGAAGGAACAGGATTCACCTGGTCATGACTTGTTTCTCTTAGACAGAGTTTTCTTTAGACCCCACCAAGCCCTGGATAAATGAATGTCCCTTGCAGCAGAGTTATAATAACAAAGAAGACATAGTCCCAGTAGACAGTAGAAAGAACCAGTGTGAAGTAGAGAAAACTCCACATAGTTAATGCCATCAGCAGTAACCTTAATTAGCAGATTGAAAACTGTTTGTATATAACAAAAGATACATTGTGGTTTGTTGTCTTTCGGCAATGAAAATGGCTAGTCCAAGTAGAGAGCAACACTCTACAGCAACAATGTATGGAGAGACAAGGAGTATAATGCTATTATTTGTTTCTAAAGTCAATAATGAGTGTAGAGCAGTTCTAACCATTTGATAGTAAGAATTTCAACAAACATATAACTTCATCATTATCCAAAGGTAACAATATCCATGAATACATATTTTTACAAAAATAATTTATGTATCTTCCACAGCTCTGTGGAAAGGAGGTATTTTGTAAATGAAAAACATATCATATCAGCAATGCTATATGCTCCTGACAATTTAACCTTATGAGCTTGGACTAGAGTCTAATCTAGGTTTTGAACGTATGCTCCTTTGGGTGTCACAATCACATCGTCACACCTGTAAGGCAGCACATTGTAGGAGGAAGACCCACATCCCCAGTGCTGAGGTCATTTCCTTTCTTTAGCGCCCTCCTGTCCAAAACTTGCGGATCTGAAATGTGTCTACTATGATCAATGGCCTGATTCTATACCTAGGGCAGTTATAAATCATAAACTTAAAAAAATTAAATAGCAAAGGATTGAAATGTTGTTTGGGGGGCAGAAGACTTCGACTGAAAGGCAGAAGCTTGGGGGACGGGGCTCAGGGGGGGAGGAATCACATGCATGGAGGGATCTCTGTGCCGCCCTTCTCATTATATGCCATCAGTAGCTTTCACCTGATTTTCAGTGATTTTCTATCTCTTCTACCCAAATTCCCAGCCAACTCAGATGCTCTGGGCTTGAGTATCACTTTCTCTGCTGAATTCCTGCTTTCTTAACCCACGTTTTGCGGTTGCATAGATGAATCCCAGATGTGAAGAGAATAGCTCACATTCATCAGGAATGAGGTCCTGGCTCATTAAGGCAAAGATACCATTTTCTCTGGCTCTCAGAGCCAAGACAGTATTTCCTAGAGTTGAGAGGGGATGTAGGGAGATTTAACAAAAGACATAAAGAATACTTCCTGGGTCACCAAGAAGGTCATAACAAGAAAATGTCATTTGCTCTCTTAGCACTTGACCCCAGGATATTCTCCACATTATGCCTCTCTGAACTCAGTCCCACCCAGTGTGGGCACCCACACACCCTCTTATCTGGTCCTGCGGAAAGGCAGCCAGAGAACCTGCTGACTGGTGAGTGCTGAAGTGAAAGCTCTTCCAAAGGACATCCTGGGCGGGAGGGGAAGGGTTTTAATTTTTTTTCCTTGTTTCTATGAACTTCTTAATTCAATCATGTAAAATGAGAGTTGAGGTCTTTTTATAAAAAGAAATCTTTGGTGGGGTGGGGCATGGTGGCACACACCTTTAATCCCAGCACTTGTTAGGCAGAGGTGTGAGTTTGAGGTCACCCTGAGACTACATGGTGAATTCTAGGTCAGTCTGGCTAGAGCTACGATACCTTGAAAAAACAACAACAACAACAAAAAGAAATACTTGCAAATCATGTGCTTTTAATTGGCCAAGTTAACTGTTGAGTTTCCACTTTGGGGGAAATGGGCCACATACGTTAAGAAGAACTCACTATTGGTTTTGTTTCTGTATTCTGAAGCTCATCGTCTGTCTAGTTTAGATTTATTATTTGGGGAAATGTTAGGACAAGGTACCAGATAAGTCTGACTTATAACTGCAAGTCAAAATGCCCATAGATCCATGGCTGGGCAGATGACTCAGTGGACAATGTGCCTACCAATCAAACACCAGGACCAGATATCAGATCCCCTAGCGCTCACATAGATGCTGGTGTGCATGATAGGTCCCTGTAAACATTCTGGAGGTGGAGGAAGGGGGATACTGGGAGAAAGCTGGCTGGCTAGATTAATCCAATGGGAAAGCTCTGAGTTCAAGTGAGAGACCCTGCTTCAGCAAATAATGTGGGGTGTCTTTAAAGAAGACATGTGCCCACATAACTCTCTCTCTCTCTCTCTCTCTCTCTCTCACACACACACACACACACACACACACACACACACACGAAGAAAGTGCTCACGAAATCCTTTAACCAAGTGTAAATTGTAAAGTGGTACTGCCCCACATCACAGAGGAAGGGTTTGATGACACCAGGGGTTTGATAAAAGGTAATCAGGTGAACAAATACATGACATTGTTGTTACTGTTTTCCTGTGTTCAGTGAATATGAGTCTCAGTGTTAACGAGGTCTCTCCTAGACATCTCACTTACTCCTGTAGGCCTCATCATAAATTCTTTTTTTCCAGCTTTAGAACCTACCGGCCTGCTATGAAATCAAACTGTGTTGCTGGGAACAGCAGTAAGAGGAACCAGCATTTCTGCTTTGTTCTTTCGCAGGTCCCTGCAAACCCCCAGGAACAGGTGCTTTCGATTAGGCTCCCCAAGGCCAGCGGGGCTTGCCTTTATTATACTTTGGTAAATAACAGTCACTGCTGTCATCAGAGTTTTCCACACTTCCAGAAAATGTCACTAGCCACATGTCAGCAGGGTTCTTTGTCTAATTTCTACAGCTAAGGTGGCAAGAAGGTTATTAGAAGTAATAGCAAATTTAAACTTTTATTAGCAGTGAACTGCGAGAGCTAATGGCGATGCCAACACTAGATAAAATCGTTGTCACAGTTAATTCTGAACTCCTTATTTCAAGCTTAATAATAGGAAACTCAATGGAAAGGATATTACACGCCCCATATCACTCATGAATGCCGCAGGCCTGAGTAACTTGTTATTTTGCTCATGAGTGAAATAAAATGCAGATTATACTGCCTGCTATCAGGGGCATTGTTTTAATTGAGGGTGTATGCATGGTGATGAGAGGGAATCCAAGTTGCTTCTCATTTTTGTAAATGTTAGAGGAATGTTCTTGTTTATATCTGTGACTCCGAGCATCACCTTTGTATTATGAGTGTGTGTGTGTGTGTGTGTGTGTGTGTGTGTGTGTGTGTGTTTAAAGTTATCTTTGTCTTGGCTCCACTGAAATGGAATTAAGCTGGGAGGAAGGAAGAATAGTTTTGGGTGCTTCTGTCCTGTACATCATGAAAAACAAATGCTTTGCAGAGTTCTAGTGCCTTTGTCTTCAGACCCCGCATCCATCCATCAACAGAAGCAAACCATGGGATGCTCGTGTTTCTGTTTTTCTGATTCTAATCCTGTGTGCCCCCCCCCACACAACACTCCAAAGCCTGCTTCTACTCTGACATCTACTCCCAGAAGCCAGGAATAAATAAATAATACAGGATGCATTCCTCCATACTTTACATTGACTAAGAAAATAGGTGTTTCCAAGAATCAAGATCACATGGGATTTCGTGTTCTTTTTCAAAAAGTGTGCTGCTCTTTTCTTTTGAACAAGTTGAAACCATTTCTGATCCGATGTCACAAATCATCCAGATGTCTGGCCGCCTGGGGAGCCACATGTGCGTTCCCGCTTGAAGGGGAGCCTTCCTGGGACTTGACAGGGACTGTCTGGGATTCCACAGAATGAACACTGGAGGCTGTGGAGATGTCTGTTGGATTCAGCAGGTTCTACTTTTTTTTGTTTTGATTGAGGTTGAAAACCCAAGATTTCCACAGCCAAGGTCACTTGGTCTCTCTAACTTCCAGCAGTTTCTTAGATGTTTGAGGATAACATACTATGTACATGCAGCTTCAGAGCAATAATCATTTCATGACAATTTAACTTACCTAGCAGTAGAGAGTTAAATACTTAAGAAGGTATCCAGCAACAAAGCTTTCACATAAATTTAATGAAGCTGATGGAGGGAGAAAAGAACAGTGTTTTATTTTTTTATTAGAAATTTGAATTTGCACGTGTGTTAATGGGTCTACCAGGGTCTCCTAATGGGTGGCTGTACCACATCTTGTATCTGGCTTTATGTGGATGTTAGAGAATCAAACCCAGGCCAACAGGCTTTGCAAGCAAGTGCCTTGGATTGCAGAGCCATCTCTCCAGCACCCAAAGCACAGTTTTAAGTTTGTAAAACATAACAACCTCTCAGTGCAAGTGTTTAGTGTTTATAAACAAATTCCTTATTAGCAACAGAATTAACTCCTAAATTCTTCCTTACTTCAAAATCTCTGCTCGACTCAGAGTGGGATATTTAATGCTCCATAATTTCTTCACTGCTATTTCTCTGCTTCATCGTTCAGTTTTCAGGCACTGTCCTTTAAATGGTATTTCCTTTTATCCAAAGAACCAAGCTGTGAATTTATTGAGAGATGTGTGTGTTCTCAATAAGATGATGCCATTACTAATAAGTCCCATTCGTTTCAGGGAAAATGAAACACTGTATTGCTACATTATAAACAAACAGTTCTAAATTCCAGAGATTATTATCCCCAGGAAAGCAAAGTGCAGGGCCATGAGAATTTGTAACTGCACACAACCTCACAATTGAAATGGACACCGATGCACCCGGGGTTCATCTCCAGCAGGTTCCTATTCGTGCGCACCACTCCTAGGCTGGAAAATGAATATTGTATTGTGACACTTGAAATCTTTTTTTATTAAAAAATAAGAAAGCAGGACTGTCAGAGAGTTTAACGTGGTATTAGGATTTCATCTTTTTGTGTTTTGCAGTCCCAGATTTTAGAAAACCAACAGTCCTTTCCAAAAGACACTTTTAATGAATTGTCATACCTAATTTTGCATGGATGCCGAGATGTCTGGCTGCTTCTATCTGGAGTCCCTTGGGAACTCTATAGATTTTTAATGGTCGTGAGAAATTGCCTTGTACTGTGGATTATAGAATTGTCTTCAGTAATGGTTAGCTATCCACTCTACTTAAGACAAAAAGTTTCCTTAGTCATTTTCTTGAGACGTTTTTCACGTCTTGTAAAACATAGACATTTATTGATGATCATGTTAACCTAGGTAACTAACATTTTAAATGTAAATGATAATAAGAATGGATGCAAATATCTCCTGACTATTTCAATATTATGCCCTTAGGATATCTAAAAACCTCATGAAAGCAATAGATATGGTCTTTCAATCACCTTAGGAAATTCAACTGTTATTTGTTCAAAGGTAAGTCCAGAAGCAGTCCTCATTCTGCTTCGTACATCACTCAGTTACCAAACATGTATGTATGTGCTTTTCACTATATTTTTATTAGATTTTTTTATAAACTTATAAAACATATTTAACTTACTTTTTATATAAACTTAGTTTTTGTCACATAGAAATATCAACAAGTAGAACTCCCAAATTCTGTGTCCTAGTGGAATTTACATTACCTAGTGATGTAGACCTGGAACATACAAGTATACTGGTAAATATATATATATATATATGTATATAATTTAATATATTATTATATATATTATATATTTATAAATAATATATATATATATTCCTGTGACAGGAAAACAATGTAGAAAACAGTGTGGCTAGGGAGAACTTCTTTGAAAGAAGAGATTTGGGTAAAAGGTAATATAGGACATAAAACAGTAAACCTCAAAGCTGAGGGCTAGAGACAGTATTCTGGGAAGAGGGAGAAGCAGTTGCTAATAGCTTCAGACAGAATTTCTCTCAACTATCTAAAGAACATCATGGCATGGGGAATAAGTATACCAGAGTCATGATAAGAAGAAGGGTGAATTGTGATTCATGTGGTCAGGGAGACAGTGATGGATAATTTATCTATGCAGAGCTGAGGGTGCAATGAATGGCTTTTACCCTGAGTTAGATGAACCACCATTCAATTACTCCCTGCAGAAGAGTGACTTGATTTGCCCTATGATTTAGCACCCAAGTGACCTGTGTTGTGAATGAGAATGGAACCCAAGAGACTAGCTGAGAAGCTAGGTAAAGAGTCTGAAAGAGAGATAACACAGGTCTGGGTGCCAGAGGAGATGGGAAGAAAGTGTGAGGCTCCAATTATAGTTAGCAGTTGGAGGAGACAGGATTTACCAAGAAACTATATGAAAGATGAGAGAGAAATACAGAAAAAAGTTAGATAGAAAGAGAGATAACGGCAGAATTCAAATCTGAGCAATTGCTCAGGACAGAGTTTCCATTTGATAGAGAAAAATCAGGGCAAAACTTTGGTTGGAGGCCAGGAGTTTGGACATTACATGTCTAGCAGGAAGGGCTGAGTCTATAATTGAATTCAGGATTCCAAGGTCAGAGAATTTTTCACTAGAGATGTGCAAACAGAAAAAAAAATCTAAAGATGGGTTAGAGGTATTCACTATGTGGCGTTCAGGGAGATAAGAAAAAGAAGATCTTTAAAATTAGACTGAAAATATATGATCAGTGGGAATGGAGAGCGTTCAGGAAAACACTGGGTCCCAGGGGCCATGAGAAAAAAAGAAGAAAAAAATGTACTGGACTTTTATCATCACTGTGACCAAACACACTCAACACTGACAACTTTGAGGAGAAAAGATTTATTTCAGCTCCTGCTTTCAAAGGCTTTGGTCCCTAGTCCTCAGTTCCAGCCCCACAATGAGACAGAGAATCTTAGTGGCTGGAGGGTGAGGCAGAGGCTTCATGTCTCATGGGAGGCAGGAAACAGAGTGGAGTCCTAACAGAAAGGGGACAGGGTTAAGGTCACCATCAAGGACATTCCTCCCAGTGACTTATTTCCTCTCACCATTGGGGGAGAGGGCCTGAGTGAGAGTGGAGGCTTGATAAGAAGAGAGAGCAAAGAGAGGCCAGAGAAGATACCCGAGCCTGGTTTAAGTTTCTCTCATCATGCCATGCCCTGCACCGCTTTGGCTCCACAAGTAAGAAGGCCATCATGGAGTAGAACTGTGAGCCAAGAAAACATAGTAAGGTTTTTTTTTAGAATAATTACCCAGTCTATGGTGTTATGGTATTACCAGAAGAAAATAGAACAGTCCTGTCCTTTGAAGATTAGTTAAAACACTCAACAAACAATCCTTACATCACTACTCATCAAGATTCATAATCATTCATAGATGTGACCCAATGTTGTGAAATGTCAAAATCATTGTCAAGCCAGGAGTGGTGGGGCATGCCATTAATTCCAGCACTTGGGAGGCAGAGGTCGGAGGATCACAGTGAGGTCGAGGTCACTCTGAGACTACATAGTGAACTTCAGGTCAGACTGGACTAGATAGAGTGAGACCCGACCTCAAACAAACGAACAAACAAAAATTTGTCAAATGATTGTGTTTGTAGAAAGATATATATATATATATATATATATATATATATATATATATATATATATATATATGTGTGTGTGTGTGTGTGTGTGTGTGTGTGTGTGTGTGTGTGTGTGTGTGTGTGTGGTGTGTGAGAGTGTGTGATATATATGCAATCTCATTCATATGAAACATATATAATATATGAACGCATCATGTAAATTTTCCTTGCATTAAGCTACTATATAGTTTTTTATTTATTTTTTAAATTAAAAAATATTTTATTTATTCATTTTCAAGCAGAGAGATACAGAGAGAGAGAAAGAGAGAGAGAGAAAGAGAGAGCACACCAGGGTCTCCACCTTGTGGGTCTGGCTTAAGTGAGTCCTGGGGAATTGAACCCAGGGCCTTGGGCACTGGAAGCAAGTGCCTTAACTGCTGAGCCATCTCTCCAGCCCATATTTTTAAAATCTTTATTATCCAAAAATAGATACACTGTATGAGCAAATAATGTGTTGGTATCCTCATTTCCCTCCTTCCTGTCCCCAATCAGCTGGATATCCTCCTCCTTGGGCAGTCTGCATCAGTCCATGGGGTAGGGGGCTATGTATAGCCTAGGAGTCAACCTGGTTCCACCCCACTTTGTATGTTGTTACTGAGGAGGGTGATGTCTCTGGATATTCTCCCCCACCATGGCTACTACAATCTTTCCACCCCCTCTTCCACTCAGTTCCCTGAGTCATGGTGGGGGAGTATTAAGGCTGTTTTATTGTTGAGGTCTTAGGGTCCTCTGTACTTCTGCTTTAGGGTGTGTTGAAAATTATTAGTGTCTGTTTCACTGGTTTATCCTGGGTTGACTGATTTGCTGAGGTTATAGGTCTCTTGCTTATTCCACTACTCTCTGGGGGGTTCCATGTGGATCCTCCACGGTAGGTCTGGGGTGGCTCATCTCTTGCTGGGATGTCAACCATCTGCCTGTGGCTTGTTGATGGAGTTGGAATGACCATAGTTCTCTCACTGTCTTTTGAAAAATACAAGCAGAATCTCCATTGGAGAGTGAGATCAGTATAGTTAACTGAGATACACATTTCTAAATTGGTTAGATTCTATTGAGAGTATCCTCTTTGTAGTTGTCTGATAAAGTGAATTTCCCTTTGGGGCCCAAGATTTTGGTTCCCAAAGGATTTTGCCCTGAGTCCCAATTCCATTTAAGGGTTCCTGTCACTGAGTGGATTTCTTGGCCAAATTAAAAGCTGTTGATTAACCCCTCAGGCTTCTGTGCCTCCATTGCACAAGTGTTCCCTTCTTGGCTGGCTGATCTCTTCCAGGAGAAAGTGTGTTCAGCCTAGTTTTTAAAGCCTGACAAAATCAATTTAAAAATTCTCAGAGTCCTGTTCAGTAACTTTCTTTTATTTTTCCTTGATGTGGGTTCCCTGATGAAAAAATTTTCTTGTTTGGCATGATTGTGGGAGTCTCTGAATGATGAACTCTTTGGACCCCAGGAACAGTTTTATAATCTGTGTTTTACTGGCTGCTTGTCCCTTTTGGAGTTTCATCAGTAGCTTTCCAACATGAAGCACAGGTAGGGAGCAGTGCTGCTCAGTGTTTGCTGCTCTGATGTATCACCTGTGAGGAAAGGTCCATTTTGGATCACAGTTTCAGAGCTGTCAGCCCATGATCAGTGACCCTGTTGCTATGGGCTTGGGGTGACCCAGAGCACTGTGGTGACTGTGTGTATGATCGAGGAGTCTGTCCACCTCATGTCATGCAGCTGAAAGCATAAAGCACCCAAATCAGAAGGAGAACCAAGAACAAATATACTACTGAAGGGCACAGTCCTAATGATCATGGTTTCCAGCCAGGCCTCACATCCTAATAGTCTATTCAGGGGTGAGTTTATTATTGTATCAGTCAGTGCTGAAGTGAGAACTCTTACCATCCAGCCATTGCTCAAGGTCCTATCTCTGAACACTCCTCCACAGAGGACCAAGCCTTCAGAACCAAGTCTTCCTGGGACATTTCACATCTAACCACACACACACACACACACACACACAAAAAACAATTTTACCCAAGACAGAGTTTCAATTTCATCTAGTTATAGATTGGGTGTGAATGTAGAAGGAGGTAATGGGGAGAAAGCAAAAGGAAATAATTTGGTAACTATCCCACTTAATTCCTAATTAAACCCAGTTGTATAATTTGAAGGCAGGTGAGACACTGGGCTTCCTATGTGTAAAGGTCTTCCATGTTCTACCATTATGTCACAGGATCCTTATAATTCCATCTGTCTACTGAAATTCCATCTGAATTATATATTACCGTGTAAACAAATCTTCACTTTTTCATCCTTCACCACCTTCCCATTCTGTTCTCCTGGTGGAGAGACAAGGAGCTGGAAGCCAAAGTAGCTGTGTCATCGTTGAATAAAAATGTGTGGTTCTATGTATGGCACCAGAAGAAGTATCAATAGATAATTAAGTCAATTGCTCCAGGAAACCTCAAGTAATTTATACATAGTTAATTTATGATAGTTAACTTATTTACACTTGCATATTTTTCTCTAATAATGATGATTCATGCTCTTTGGTATGAATAAAAAGAATAAAAAAACAAGAATTAACAAACTAGGTTATTTCTTGCTATAACACATGGTAAAGCCACATCTCTGGAAACTTTAAGGGAACTTCTTTAGGGAAAGTGTACATTACACTGTCCCCCTCTAAGCAATCGGGACTTGTTTTCTTTGCAGTAAATGATTTTAAGGGGTGTGGTGGTTTGATTCAGGTGTTCCCCATAATCTCATATGTTTTTGAATGCTTGATTCTCAGTTGATGGCAATTTGGGAATTGGAGCCTGGCTGAAGGGGATGTGTTGTTGGAGCGGGCTTATGGGTGTTCTAGTCAGCTCCCCCTTGCCAATGTTTGGCACACTCTCCTGCTGCTATTGTCCACCTGACGTTGGCCAGGAGGTGATGTCCAGTCTCTGCTCATGCCATTTTCCTTTCCATCAAGAAGCTTCCCCCTACTCCAGATGGTGAGATGGTGATTAACACTGGTAAGTTAATAATAGATAGATGATAGATGATAGTTTGGTAGATGGTATATAAAACATAGATGTTATCTATTGTCTATGATATACTAATAGATATATGATAGTTAAATGATAAGTAGTTAGAGAGTTGATAGATTAATCCTGGTAGATGATAGATAATAAGTAGATTGATGGCTAGAGAGCTTTTAGAGGGCTATAGATAAGACAGATGCAGGTATAGCTATAGGGGAAGTATAAATGGACAATAAACTTAACCCTTCAAGATACTATTTTCTCTGGAATACTTTGCAAGACCATGTGAGGTCAGCAGGATTAACCTCACTTACAGGCAAGAGTCCAGAGATATGAAACACCCTGAAAGACCTTAAAAGCCTCTATTCCATCGGACTCAAGTACTTCTGTAAACTTACTTCCTTCTACTCTCTACTCTCTAATTCATTTATCTCCAGCTACACTGGCCACCCTGCTGTTCCTCAACTGAGCTGGGCAAACTTTCACAGGATCCTTATACTTACAATTCCATGTGCGAGCAATGTTCTTCCACTGAATAACTACATGCTTTCTTTGGGTCTCGACTCAAACATCACTGGTTCCTCCTCCCTATTAAAACCTCTGTATGTCACTCCCCTGTTTATCTGTCATCAAAAATAAACCTTGACATCGTTTCCCATGTCTCTCTTTTAATTTATTATCCCGACCCCAAAAAAGAACCTGAGGTGAGAGCTTACATAATTGTAAATATATTAGCAAGGAACAGAAGTGAGAGAACTGAGCAAAGGAAGTGGAAAGGACTCAAGCTGACCTTGTGGTGGATCATCAAGGGGTGATCCAGGCGGATAATTAGGCATCTGAGGTGTAATTTATTAGTTTTGTCTAGAATTTTATCCCTGTGCCATGGGCTCTTATCTCTTAGTGTTATCTCTCTCTCAGACTAGTCCCATGGTGTTTTTAGCTCAGGCATAGAGTGGCTGCAAGAGCCTCAGAGTGTGCCCTGTGGTTGAAAACTAGGGTTAGATGCAAGCTGATTGGTGTCATGCAAGTCAGCTGCTGGCGACATCCAAGGTACAGACATGACATCCATGTTACAGACTACTGCTGGCATCCCTGAAACCTGTCACAGAACTTTTGAGTAGTGTCCATCCCCAACTTCCGTTACAGACTCATCTTGAGAGATGGGGCGATGGCTCACAATGAATAAAATACTTGTCATACAAGCCTGAGTACTCAAGTTCGGGACCCAAGTACCCATGTACTCAGCACTCCAAACACTGTAGCAAATATTTGTAATCTAAGCCCCACACAAAGGTGAGATAAGAGGAGGACATGGGAGAATGTGCTGGAAGCTCAAACAGAGACCCTGATAGAAGCAGGATTGGATGACAGACCTTACCTAAACAGGAGTGAAAGGCTAGAACTGATGTCCAAAAGTTGTCCTCTGACCTGCACACGGACACACACACACACACACACACACAGTTGGGGGGAGATGGGAGCGGTTTTATAGTCCTTACTGCTGTTGAGGATGACACTGATATTTTCTTCCACCATCCGACACTTGTGTCACCCTTCCTTTATCTGTCCCACAAGCTGGTATCAATTCACTTTGCTGATGAGATGACCTAGACCTTCCTCACCAAGGGGTCAGAGACATTAAGTTCAGCATTCCAGTCTTTGTGGAGGGAATGGTCCATTCTCTGTTATCATCAGGAAATCTGTGGAGGAATTCCCATCCTGCAGGAGCTCTTCCAGGGCACTGCAGCTCCTCCCAGGAATCTGCTATTCCCACCAACATGGTGAGTGAAAATGACCAACCATGGTCATCATTTCGGGCTGTGGATACCTGGAGACTTTTGGTGAAGTGTGCATCTGAGTAGTGGAAACCAGCACAGCCTACCTGTCGGCATGAGAAGAAAACACTCATGTGGTCTGGCACTGTGGGGCACAGCAGCAATTACTGGCCATTAAGGTGGTTCATTTCATATACTCTCCCAGGACAGAACCTGCACCCTATGGAGTATAGTCCCGGAAGTGGACCTGAACCTGGTATCTCATGCTTCTCCATCATTCTCCAAGGCAGCTACACTGCTGGGGAACAACTATGCCCTTCCTTCATTGTATTGCCAACACATGGATCAGTGCCTGGAACATATTAGACATGCCACATACATTCTGAATAATGCACAAATGCATGAGTCTGTCCATCCATCCATCTCTGGAAGCATCACAATGACAAAAGAAAGAGATGGGACTTCCTTACTGAAAATCTGAGGAATGAGATCTCTTAGATACAAATATAATTAGAACATGTTTGTTAAAAATAAAAATAGGAAAATCGAGTAAGTTACACACTTTCATGATATATGTAGACATAATCTACCAGTGTTCGCATCATATTTATCTTAGTATGCCAACAAATCATAAGTGTGACTACTGAGGTACAAACTCGCTTAATTTTCTTTGTCTTGATCACTAATGAATTTCACATTTGAAAAACCTTGTTAAGAAATATTATTTCAATAATAAATTATCAAACGCCTACTCTACCAGATGAAATGTATGATAAAATATTTAAAGTGACATTTATTGCATCAATTTTTAAATAAAGCTAGAGAAAGCCATTAATATAACTTAATAGTCCAAATTCTTGCTCTTTTTTTTTCCATTTCAGCGTATTTCTCTGATAATATATTTTGCCAACTACTGCTAAAATATTAGAACATACCGTAATTCTACAGGTCTGAGGTGGAGTTGAGAAGAATTTAGAGGGAAGTTATAAATGTGTGATGTTTTCATGTGCATGGCAGACAAATGCTTGATCTAGCATATTGGGATTCCTGCCAGAGGGATTTCAAGTGCTAAGGAAAATAAAGTCAGTATCATTTCATTTATTGAGAAGAGTCACTTAATTATTAATCATAGAACAGTTATTGAGCTACACCAGCTCTAAGTGCTGAAAAACTCAGAGGAAGTTCATTTTTCTTCCAATAATGAACTGTCCACTGGTGGTGACGAGCAGTGAAGTCTCGTAGATGGTCTAGCAGATGGCGGGTGGTACCTACTCTTTCACTGATGGCACTTGTTCATTGCAACTAAAACTCTGACGTATATTCATCTATACGCACATTTCATAAGCATACACATTACATCATTGGCTGATTTTTAAAAAAAATGAAATCCCAGGACTTTAGTAAAGAAAGATCTAAGGAGTTATACATAAATTAAAAAAAATGGCCAGTCCTAAGATACACCTATCACACTTGTGAAAATGTCTTAACACTTGTTTGGTTTTATTTTTGTTCTATTGTATCTTAGTTCAAATGCAATTTTCCTATTCATATAAGCACCATGGACAATCCTACCCAACAGGTGGAACCCTTGATTTCTCTTCTGCCTGTTTCTCACCTTGGAAACCTCATATGGCACCAAGCCAAATGATGTAGTCCACTGAACCATTCTAAAAGGTGACTTTGGAGGGATTTGAGAGATAGCTCATGGATACAGGTACTTGATTTCAAAAACTGCTGGCTGGGGTTCAATTCCCATGCCACCCACATAAAGCCAGATGGCCATTCCTTTGCAGTGGCTCCACACTCATGCACACATAAATAAAATATTTTTAAATAGAGTGACTTCATTCTGTCTATAAGATTGTCATTTTTTTTTTGCTTGAAAAGACAATCACGTTTTGAACCAATGCTAACGACATTGATTAAGCAAGCATTTAAGGCACTAACAGTCCCTTTCTGAAATGGAAAGTCAAGTATCAAAGCTAATATTTACTATGTTACTTCAAGGACACACGATCATGGTAGAGACTCCACAAAGAACAATTTTTCATGGATCTTATAAGACACTATTTTTCAGGGATTTTTCCAGAGAACGGTCTGGTTCCCAAATCCAGGCTAATGAAACCCATGGAAAAGGGAAATGAAGAGAAACGGAGGATTCTGATGTCTGGCATATATGTTAAAATCATTTACATATTTTAAATGATTTTAGCAACTTTACTCAAAAGAGTCCTAAAAATATGCTACTTGTTCAAATAACACAAGAACTTTTTTTTAATAATGAAAAATGACTCCCATTTTCTCATTTTTCCTCTTTAGTTCCTAATGAGCCTCTATTTCTAACTTGGCTCGTTATGATAGATTTGTGTTTTACAAGGTTGATATGGACACGAAAATAGTGCTTTGCAAAGGCCCCGAGAAGGAAGGATTTCACGATCACATTAATAATTCATCTGCACGCATCAGCTGCCTTGAACCTGCACAGGTTCTGAAGGATTCCTCTGTTAGCGCCACAGGGTACCCCTCGTAAACTTCGCACAATCGGCCTCCACTGAACAGGCTTGAATTTTGGAAACTCCTGGGTCTCCTTTGCCTCCAACATTGCAGGCTCTGGAGTCATTACATTTTCAAGCGACAGAGAAAAAGAGAATCATTTCTAAGGTTTACTATCACTTTTCTCTCTCAGGGCTTTTTGCAAGGAATTCACATGCTACAGTTTCACCTCCAATTAGAGACCTAAGTTTTCCTGCCTGATCAATTAGAGGACCCTCATCCTTAGGAGAGAATGCACACATGTGCACACTGTGTGTTTGGTGAAGGTCTGAGTCAACAGCTCCTTGGGCTTTAAAGAAACCTGTTTCTTTTTTTTTTCTTTCTTTCTTTCTTTTTAGAATTTCAATTTCAGGACCACTGCAGATTTTCATTCATCTCCCTTCTGTGGGTTTCAGATGACATTTTGGGGGCAGGAAACATAATGTGTCAGAAGATAGTTATAGCTCCCCACTGAGTTAGTTATTGTTTCCTTTGTTGGGAGGTGAGTGAGCACAAACATTTTCCAATCGCTCTGATTTCCAGACAGGTTCAGATCTACTGAGCCATCACCAATGTACACGCCTACGCCATTTAGAAACACTTGATAGAGACTTCCCAGGGATGGCTGAGTTCAGCTTTACACAAATACAAATAATATCATTTATCTTATTTTTTTTTTGCCAGAAGAGACATAGGTTTCCCATCCCCTCCTCAGTTTACCCCCACTCAGTAGAAAAGAAATAAATGGAATCCTTCTAAAACCCACTTCCTTTTTGCTACAGGCAAAGCTCTTACCCCATCAACAGAGTCTTCTCTGGGGATTCGGTCCTGCAACACTTTCCGAGGTAAAGTTCCCATCAGAATCAGAGAGAAAGCCTTGGTGAAAACTTAAATTACATTATAATATTCATTATAATATCACAAGTTCCAGCAAGACTTTGCCAAAGGCATTGAATGATTCATGATAAACTTGAGAACCTCAGCCCCCTTTTCCCAGGGCGTCTTCAATTCTTTTTTTGACAAACTCCACTCACTCTTGATTCCTTGTTGAATTGAAGTAATAAGGGGTTTAGGGTCTTTCTCTTCTTTCTCAAACTTTTTTTTCTTTTCAACTCGGAATATCTGCAAGTAAAATATCATTGATTGGATCTTTTAAAAATGTACCTCTTATAAAATTATGGTTAAATATTATCTTACTCCTACAGAATTTGTATGACTTATAAATGTAAATTCTCTCTAATATCATTTTAGCTATAAAAATCATAGCATTAAAATTTGCTCAAACTCATTTTACATCAGGCCGAGCTGTTAGTGGAGTTAGAAAATAAGTCTTGAAATTCCATCGTGGTTTCAATTTGATTTCCGGCCATTGAGGATAGAGATGCATGTCACCGGCAATAACGAGAATCGGATGTATGGGTTCATCAGAGAAACTGACAACATGGAGTGACCTAGCTAAGGCTCTGGTTGATGAAGAACAGTGCTGGGGTTGGGAGATGGGTCAGTGGCTAAAGTCCTGGCTGTGTAAGTGTGAAGACCTAAGTTGGGATCCCCAGCACTCATTTAAATGCTGGGGGGCCAGAGACAGGAGGATCCCGAGGGATCGCTGGAAAGCTTCTCTAGCCCTATCAGTGAGTTTTGAGCTCAGTGAGAGACTCGATCACATTAAAAAAATGAATAAAGAGAAGAAACAACTTCTGGTCTCCACAGATGACTATCTGCTGGTGATCACTGGAGTGACCTGGCAGAGCAGGGTCATCCGCACGCCTGATTACCTTCATCTGATATAACCTACATTGTTTCCAGTCATTAAAAGAAATGAATATTTATACCCCACGTAGCAGCCTAACTACTTACCTTCTCTAATGCCATCTCTATTTCCTGGCTCTATGCAGGCTCCTTTCGGCTTAGGTACCTCACCCTGCTGTCTAGATCTAATCACATGGTGTTCAGTAGCTGAAAACAACTTGCAAGCCACAAATGCTTATTTGGGATAAAGGACCTTCTCTCTTCCACCTTAAATTATCATTGTATTCCTGCTTTTATAACTAAGAAGCTGGGGTAGAGTGTCATCAGTGTTATGAGGCTTGCTGCGTTCTCATTGGAACTTCACTCTTCTCCCCACTTCCCCAGGCCTAATCAATTACACAGAGAAATGCAAAAATAGTCACCCAACCAGCACTGAAAAAAACACATAAAATATTTGTATCAGCCAGGTGGAGTGGTGCCAAATGGAATCCTATCTCCTGGGAGGTGGTGGCAGGAAGTTCAGGGGTTCAAGGCTATCCTCAGCTGTGTAAAGTGTTTGATGCCAGCCTGAGCTACATGGGGGGGGGGGTAAATGTCATCAACATACATTATATATACATATAAAAATGTCAACAGAATAAATAAAGTGAGTTAATAATAGCACTTCCACATAGACCTAGCAGGAAAGAAAATGCAAAAGAATGGAAAAAGAAAAGAAGGAAGAAGATATTTAGGAAAGACTATTGCTTATCGTTTGCATGCAGAAGTGTTTAGAATAGATTTTATATGTTGAAGCCATGTGAAATCAACTGGACTTTTTAAAGAAAGGGGTCCCCTGTCTTTCACTGCTCCCTGAACATAGGGGAAGCTAGGTGCAATTATTTAAGATAACACTGCCTGTTGCTCCATCAATGACCTATTGGACAGGCTCTCTCTATACACTGAGAGTAGCTGTAAATCACTGTAGTGAGGTGCATAAGGCAGCTCCTAGGAGAATCTATATCAACGTGTTTTACACTTCTGAAATTTGGGGGGCAGAGGAAGAGTGCTTGGTGGATAACCATGTGAAGTCCCTTTTCTCATTATCAGTCTATAGAAACCGAAGATCCCGTTATGAACACAGTGGGGCAATCCAATTACAAAGTCATCAGGTACCATCATAAGGTGATTCTGGGGAATTCCTGTTGTCATAACAAGCCTTTTCTGTGTTTCTTCAACATACATTCTGGCCTCGTGCATGGAGTTTACAAGGTTTCTAATTAAACTCCAGAGAGAATTACATAGTCCACTGAGCTGACTCTGCTACACCAGGGGACGAGGAGACACTCCTATTTTATCAGAAAAGTAAACAGTGGTTTCATTCCTTCCACCACACATGGTATCCCTTTGTCCTGTCACAACATTTTTTATAGGATTATATTTCAAATGATTACCCTGAGATTACTGTCAACACAAGACAGAAGGACATCTCCATGCAAAATATAGTAGGCGTTTGCCTTCTTAAAACAAAGCTCACTTCAGACAATATAAGATCCTGTAATATCTCTGAAATCACCTTCCATTTTAAGAAAAATGAGGCAAGGATCCAACAGAAATGTGGCCCAAACTTTGAGGAAAAGAAAATACTTATGAGTCCCAAAAAACCCACAGTTTACCAGCTTGATTTTTAAGTCAAAATTTTAACTTTTTAAGTTATCTCAGCAGCTCCATCAGTTTCCGCTGTTCTTTGTAACATCTGCAGGCAAAATAGAATATACTGGATTCTAATTCAAAGCTTGGCAAGAATATGTTGCTTACGAACCTAAAGGCCTTTCCCTCTCTTCTGCAAGGGGAAACCACTTTAGTTACTATTTGACTCAAGTCAATGTTCATAACCATGGAATTAGCTATTTCTGAAGGGCTCATTCCTGAGCTTTCTGGCTTGAATTAGACTCTGCTCAGAACTGCATCCATGTCACCCACATGTCTTAAGAACTGGTGCTTTCTGCCCAGCTGCACATTTTTTTCCAGACATGCCGGATGTCTATGCAATAAGCGCCCTCAAACTTCAAAGAGCCATGCGGCGTTCTGTGCTGTCCTCCCACCATGCCATGTAAACACCATTAGTAACCAGACCGCTCACATGCCAGAAGTCCTGACAGCTTGGCTAGTCTGTTAATTGTTTGAGCTCAATCTTGACCGTGATTGTGCTTGGTGGACTCATCTCTCTGGGCCTGAAATCCAGTCAGTTACCACCACAGGAGTTCCTTACAGGATCCCAGAAGACATAAAATAGCACCCCATCTCTTACTCTTCACAGCCACAGACTCCTGTCCCCCTCAAAATTGTTATTCAGAAATTAAACATGTGTTCAGGTCTCCATGTAGCCAGCATTGGTTTTACTATGAGGGATGCAGGTGGATGAACAAGAAGACAGGTGAAGGCCAGGGATGGACCAGAGTGGTACAATATTCATTTGCCTAGCATGTAGTACGACCTGAGTTTAGGGACTGCAGAGATGGCTCATCAGTTAAGGTGCTTGCCTGCAAAGCCTAACAACCAGGGTTCAATTTACCAGCACTCACACAAAAGCCAGATGCAAAAAGTGGTGCATGTGTCTGGAGTTCCCTGGCAGCTAGAGGCCCAGGAATGCCCATTCTCCCATTTGTTCTCTCTCTCTCTCTCTTTCTCTCTTTGTTTCTCTCTCTTGTGAATAAATCAATATCAAAAACATTATTTTTATTTTTAGATAGCAATAAATTATAGAGGAAAGCAATCCCAGGATACTGTGAGAGGGAAGGGCTTGGGAATAAGGGACCCCAGATGGAGAGATGGTGGGAGAATGTTCTAGGCGTGTGGCATGCGAGTGAAACCTCAAGGGAGGATAAAAGAATCCGAACAGCCAAAATAAAAGACAAAAAGGTTTTCAACACAGAGAAAACAAGAACACAGGCCCCAGGGAGTGTCAGAGCTGCTGTGAGAAGCCCAGGCGGACAGAGGGGCATGCACTGCTAAGGTGAAAATTGCCATGCACAAAGGGTTCTCAGCTTGGGAAAATTCCCGATGATTTGTCCATGTTTCTGAAGTATCAGAAGAGGTTTCTTTTGTAATAACCCCCCCCCCACACACACACACAAAATTGTCCTTCTAGGGTGCAAAATGAATTTTGGCAGTTTATTTGAAAGTCTGGTTATGTCTCTAGTATGTTTCACAGGGATAATATTGGACTTTCACAAGAGTTACCCTGTGTGATGGAGGTTGATCTTCATTGTCAACTGGACTGGATTTAGAGTCACGTAGCAGATACAAGTCTGGGTGTGTCTGTAAGGGCAGATGCAGAGATTAACTGAAGAGGGTAGAGCTGCTGGAAACATGGACTGGGGGTTCCATTGACTAGAAACTGAAAAAGGGGAAAGTTAATGGAGTACCACCACTCCTCTCTCTCTCTCTCTCTCTCTCTCTCTCTCTCTCTCTCTCTCTCTCTTTCTCTCTCTCTCCTTCCTGAATACATATACAGTGTGAGCTCCTGCCTACAATGTGAGCTCCTGCCTACAGTGTGAGCTCCTGTACACAGTGTGAGCTCCTGCCTACAGTTTGAACTCCTGCCTCACACCCTCCACAACCATACATTTCCAGCTATGGTTGACTGCATCCTCCTACAATGAGAGAAGAAACAAGTGCAGAATGCATGGCAGACATCACAGGTTTCTCCTCATTTTCCCTCTGCCCTTCCTTCTAAAGGAATCAGGATTTTGCTTGTGGCAGCAATGTGTCCTTATCATTACATTCATATACACGTGCATGGGGCTTTCCTAGGCACTACCTTAACTTCACACTTTTTGTAACTGATGATTTTGTAACCATGCTACCATGTGTAGCAGTACCGGACGAGATTTAAGTTGAAGGCTAGATCTTTAAAAAGATATTTAAAAATATTAGGGGGATACTATCTTGATATTATCTTTTCCTTTATAATCCCCCCAATTTTACCTGGAAAGAGAATGTGGAGATGAAGGAAAAGAGCCATCTTATAACCCTAAAGGAGCTGTGAGAATAAAGCCACATAGAGGAATGTCTGGTCTCATATAGAGAAGCCTGAATTTCTTTTCATTTTTGTTGTGTATCTGTGTGGTGTGGTGTTTGTTTGTTTGTTTGTGTGTGTGTGGGGGGGGAATATATGCCCATGTACGTGCCCTCTCGCAGTACCCCATGCACTCACCTGAAGCCAGGGAAGCTCCCTGGAGGAGGCCAAAGCCAATCATTGAGTGTCCTGCTCCATGGCTCTTCTCCCACTCCTATCTGAATCAGGATCTCGTTACTAATACCAGACTTTGCTGGGGTTTTTTTAACACCCACCTGGAAGCAAGAAATCTGGAGATTTGAACTTGGGCAGTTTTAGGTCTGTTTAGACCCATATGCTTGCATAGGAAATGCACTTAACCACTTGAACCATCTCTTCAGCCCAGCAGCTGGAGTATTCTAATGCCACCATGGAGCCATTGTCTGAGCCTTGGACTCTCTTGTCACATCAATTCTGGTGTTTGAGGAACATAAGTCCTCACATAAGTCCTTATTGAGTTTTCTGAGCGACAACATAGCTATGAGGAATTACAACTACAAAATCACTTTGGGTAAAATGTCACAAAATACATATAGGATAAGTAATAGGCTAATTCCTTCATTTTGATCTATGATGCTGACATTTAATAAGCATTACATTTATTTACAGGAAAGGGTTATATTATAAAAGATAGAAAATATTTTAAGCTATTTCAAAATGAAGCCATTGGGGTATCTGAAGAGTTTTTAGTATGAAGCTTTTCATTCTTGTTATAACACATCCTGTAATAGTTATCATGTGACACATTCCTGTCCAAATACCTGGAGCTCTAAGGATACACCATGAGACTGCATCTGTTGTAGTCAGCCATATGTTGCTGGGATGAACCTCTAAACCAGCCAGTTTTGGGAGAAAGGGACTTTTTGAAGTTACAGATCCAGGGGAAGTTCCAGTGGTGAAAGAGGCTGGCCCCGTTTCACAGGTCCAAGCAGAAAGAGAGAAGCCATCATCAACACCATATACACACCAACAAAACAGGGAGGAGAAAGAGAGAGGTGTTCTATATCCCTCTATATTGCCTTAGGGCAGGGTCTTGCATCCCCTTCCCAAACTTGTGGACTCCCGGAGTCTATAGAATTTTTTCCTGCACTACCAGGAAGGGAAGTTTGTTTCTAGCTCCCCTGAGCTTCCTTACATCCTGCCCCCTACTGAGAGGGCTGCCTTCCTGTGAACATCCTCAGAGACTCACCCAAGATTACAAAAAAGATCAAGTTGACAACAAAACTTAGAAGCAACTTAGAACCTCACCAGCAAAGGGAACCTAAAAGAGTCTTCCCTATCCCTTCACCAGTCTGTGGAATGTCTCCTAGATTGCAGAAACACTTTTGTAGTATTCCAAGAGTTGTCTTAGGAAAGTGCCTGGAAAAGTGGCAAGAGCCAGCATGTGATAAGAAAGATGTATGTAGCCTAAACTTGGAGCAGGGCAAGTTGCAGATCCAGGATTCTGTGATGGAGGGAGAATTCTTCCATTGAGACAAATGTGTGTTACTCAAATACAGCAGGGCACAGAATGCTATGTCCCATAGGGAACTTCTCACAGGAATCTTTAGTGGGCAACAAGACAGAACTGTTATTACAAATAAAGAACCTCTACTTGTCAATGACTTGTTATTTCAAAATCTCACAGTATCAAAAAGATAATTGGTAGGTGCTTTCCATGAAGCACCTCTGTGTGATATAGCACGCTACATTATCTTTAATCTTCCTTAAGAAGAGAATCAATAGTTGTGAAAAAATGTAAAATTAATGGAAATTTTGTCACATATAGAACCTCAAACCCACTCAAAACCCACTATATATTACAGTAAGACCTAGATCACTATATAATCAAATTGCTGTCAATTGCTACTGAGACTGACATAACATTTTGCATGGATATGTGTGTTGATATGCATATTTGTGAGTGTGTGCATGTGTGTGGACATCAGGATATGACCTCAGCTGTCTTCTACCTTCTTGGAGACTGGCTATCTCACTGAAAAATCTAGAGCTTATCATCAGTTAGTTGAACCAGCCAGTGCATTCTAGAAATCCACCTGTCTCCACCTCCCAGTGCACACCTGCTGCTTCATTAGAGCTCTCAGGATTGGAGTCAGGTTTTCAAGCTTCCATGACAAGCACTTACTTTCCTGAATTATCTCTCCTACACTGACTTATTGATGAATAGATGTAAATACTTCATCCCTGGGACACTTGTTTCTTCAGGCTGCTTAACCATGTCTGCAGCAATTTTACGCACAGTCCTTTCAGGAACTTCCAGGTGTCCCCAGGATAAGACATGTCAGATGCACTAAACATGAGCAGGTACAGTAGGATGCATTTCACCCAGGGGTTTACCTGCTGTCTGCAATACTTCTCCAGGTCTGTGCCTGCAAACATGAAAATCCTGATAAATTCCATTTTACACAATTGCCACGAAAACAGATCTGGTGGGATTAGAGTGGGTATACTTCAGGTGAATTTCTGATCTGAAAGATGCCAGTTAGACTAGGCAACAACAGAAACTTATTTCCAACTCTGCCCTTTACAGTTCTCCATGTTTCACTGTTTTCCACAGGCTAGAGTCCACTTCTTGGTATTTCAAATATTGTTTCACTGCCTCTACCCAAGTAATTCAATGCCAAGCTTGAGGTTTTCATTCATAACATGGCCTCTGCCCCCAAACCTCCATGACAAGCTGCACCCCCTTCCAACACACACATACACAAACTGTATCTCTAAAGTAACTTTATCTTAACAAAATGCCAAATGTTCAAAGGGAAAGGTGGAGGGAAGCAGAAGAGAGGGAGAGGGGTCTGAGAGATGGAGAAGGGAAAAAGGGGAGGAGAATGGAGAAAAGAAGGGTTTCTACTCCAATTCCACCTGACAGAAAGGGAAGTTTGCAAGAGGGGGGAGACTATGGTCTTCCACAGTGGTGGTTCAAGTATTTCACTTGTGTAAGTTTACCATCAGTCCACAGTGCTTGGATCCCTACTGGAGATCTTTAATGCAGCTGTCGGCAGACCCACCTGGAGGGTTCTTTACAGCAACCCAGCTTTAACCTGCAAGATTCTGTCCACAGAGATGAGGGAGCTGTGTGCTTTTCCCTCACCAGGCAAAAGGATGCCTCCAGGCTGGCTTGGAAGGTACATTCCATAGCCAAACTGAAAGATGCTTACTTTGTAGACTAAGGAAATGGAATGCGAGCCTATGACCTCTTCACGGTTTGTCTTTTGCAGGAAGCAGCTCAAAGAAGATAAGAATTTTTACCATCCCACATGAAAAGACTTTTGTTTTAATTTCTGAGCATGTGTTACTGGGATGGAGGAACAGAAGAGTGGCGGGGACACAGGAGGTGGCAAAAATTCTTCTTATAGTTCCCTGACAATGACAAGGGCCGATGACAACATCCACCATTGCCTGGGCACTTCCCTGGGCTGCAACTGTCATGCCATTTAATTCATAAAATAATACTTTAAGTACAAAAGTTTATTATGCCCCTTCCTTTAAGTCAAATCGATTGAGGATTAGCTCATCCTAGACTGAGTCTTTAAAGTCCAACTGTGACTGGGCTCACTGTACTTCTGCAAACTTGCTTGGCTATTGTGACCCTTTGGTTTTCCCAGATAAAATGTTTCCATGGGCTTGAAGGGTCCTATTGAAAAGCCTTTTGAGAGTTGCATTGTGATTACATAGAATCTAGAAACACTTGCATTTTAAAGTCATGGATGCCTCTGAACTATGAAAACACGGTATATATCCATTTATTTTAGCCTTCTTTAATTCTTCTCAGTAACATTTTAACATTTCTAGTGAAGACATCTTGCAGTAAGATGGTTAAATATACGTCTAAATACCTAAACGCCTCACATTTAAATGAAGTTGTCTTTAGAACTTTCAATTATTTACTGATAAGTCATTTTTTATATTGGCATATTTTGTGAACTTGATGAACTCCTTTACTAGTTCTGCTGTGTGTTGTTTGTTTTGTTTTTGTAAATTCTAAGGGTTTTCTTTGGAGACAGTAATTATGCAAATGAATAGGGATACCTCTAAAACAATCAAAAAAGGATACTGTCAACACCAAACAGAGGAGGAGGAGGGACAGATGTCTCTTGATTTATGTGTGATGCCATTACTCAACTGACAGCTGGGATTTGCTTAGAGCACCATCACACCACCGTGTGACTAACGCATATGATTATAACCTTAGGGTGAAAACTAAGCAACCAAGGAACTTCCTTTTATCATGTAATACATGCATGATTAAATAACCTTATCAAATGTCTGTTAAATATGTTGTACTTCTGACTCAAAGTACAAATGTCTCAAACACCGATGGTAGCATTCACCTCCAAAATTATCATTACCACTAAACAGAAGTCTCCTCTTCCATCATCATGTTAAGCAAAATAAACCATACTTGGAAAGAAAAATTCCACATATTTTCTCTCATATACAAGATCTAAACTTAAGAAAAGTAATAAAACATAAAAATATCAGAAAGACTATTTGGGAAGAGGAAAGGAAGAGAAACGGGTGATATTTGTCATATTTTTTCTATACTGCACTTGGTGGAACCTTGAACATAAAGTTGGAGGGAAGTAGAACTTCCCTTACCTTGGTCCTAGTCTCAAAGAGAGGAGCCTCTCTCACTATGGAATCTACACCAGCTGTAAGCTTCCCGTATATACCCTGTATCAGATAGAGTTTCTTAATGTATTCCCAAATAGCTGAGCATTTTAGAGGGAAACTTCACTGCTTTAAATAGTTCTTTGTCACCATTGTATAGTTTATATACAAACCAAAAAAGCATATGCTTTTTTTAATCCAGGCCTGCTTCTATGAAATTATTGTGATTTATAGCTTTTATGTGATAAGCTCACAATTAATACTACAATATTTTTTTTCTTTGAATACTTCCAAATTAAAACTTTTATCTTTATTTTTACCACTTCTAGAACCTTCCTTGTATAAGCGTAGAAAGAAAGTTTTACTAGGATTGTACTTGTGTCTGAAGTGTGCGGCAAGGACATTGTTTGTAGTAGAGATCAATAGGCAGTGAATGTCTACAGACTTGTTTCAAAAAGTCTTCATTAAGGCGTAGTGTGAAACCCTTGGCTAAAACATGCCCTTGCGTCAAGAAATAAACAACACAAAATTAACCCCAATACAAAAAGTGAACAAAATAAAAAGAGAGAAAGAAATGTTTATATTTTAGGGTTTTTTTTTTCTAAAGATGTTTTTAGTGAAATCTAAATTCTGGATTGACTTGCTTTCTCTTTAAACATTTTAACATTTTCTTTTTACTGTGTTTTAAGAAATTCCTAATAAAACAGTAGCTGCTACTCCTAGTTTTGTTGCCCACTATGTGCAATGCATTTTGTTTTGATTTGTTTTGTTCTGTTACTTAACTGTCCCTTAGATTTTTCTCTTTACTTTAGTTTGAAGCAGTTTCACTCTGATGGGTGTATGCTATCTCTGTTTCATCTATTTATTTATATATCTACCATCTATCACCATCTACTTCTTTTTCTACACTGCTTAATATCAGGTGAGCTTCTGGAATTAAAGCTTTGTCAAATCCCATTTTTTTCTGAAAAGTTTTCATCCATTCTCCGATTTTTAAAATTTTAATATTTTATTGTTAATAAGTAGGCACATTGTATGAGCAAGTCTTGTGAGGTACCCCCCCCCCATTTCTCTCCTCCCTGTCTCTAACCCACTGAGGTCCCTCTTCAGTGGGATTGCTGGACGGGTCCATAGGATAGGGGGTTATGAATTATACAAGAAGTCGCCAGTTGATTTTTTTCTTTGTGTGCTGTTGTTGAGAGGGGAGATGACTCTGGATATTCTCCCCCACCATGGCTCTTACAATCTTTCCACCCCCTCTTCTGCAACTGTCTCCGGGTTTCTCTTTTTGCTAGGACTTTAATTACATCATCTGATATTGTTCCCAAACAATTGAATGTTCTACTCTGTTTCCTTTTCATAACATTTCTATCCATCTGTTCTCAAATTAACCAAATCTGTTCTCTGATGTACACTTGCTCACTGAGCGCATTCTTTTGCCCATGCCACTGTAATTCTTACATTTACTCTGTATTTGACATTTGAAATTCCCCATCTGTTTATGTGTGTTGAACATCAATCTTACTAAATCCTTTAATATAGCAATCATTGTTAATTTCATATTCCTATCTAATCATCTGGACATCTAGAATATTTTAAAAGCTGGACTTGTTGGTGTTATGTGTGTTAGCAATGGTACTATGCATTGCATTGTCTATGTTTCTCTGTCTTGGAATTTTTGGTAGATGGCTGAACTTTGAGTTTAGGACAGTGAGTAGTCTTAAAAATGGGAATGTCTCTGCTTTGGGGGAGTACTGCATTGGAAAAGTTGAACCATTCTATGGAGTTGCTGAGTTTGGAATTTGCTTTATTCTCATGGTAACCTTCATTCCAACAAAGGTATCTGTGGTGGTTAAATTTTGTTGTAACTTGACCTGTTAGTAATCTTGGGTAGGTCTCTGGGGTTATTTACAGGAAGGCAGTCCTCATAGTAGGGGGCAGGAGGAGGCTCAGAGGAGCTAGAAACAGTCATACCTTCCTGGGAAGGATATTTCAGATACTCAGGGAGTAAAAAAGTCTGGGAAAGTATTTCAAGACCCAGCCTTAAGGCTATATCAAGGTGGAGGAAATCCTCCCCTGCCTGTTTGCTGGTTTGTTTGTTTGTGTGTGTGTGTGTGTGTGTGTGTGTGTGTGTGTGTGTGTGTGTGTATGTGTGTGTTTGTTGGGGCTGGTTTTCTCACTCTGTTTGGATTATGAAAACAGTTAGCTTCTTTCACCATTATGGAAGTTCCCCTGGATCTGTAACTTCACTAAATCTCCACTCCCATAACTGTGCCTGGTTTGGAGGCTCATCCCAGAGGTGTGTGTGGCTGACTCAGTATCCAAGTCCTCCCTGAGTTCACCACTTAATTGTTTAATTTGTATTTGGTTATAGAGGAAGTTTTTCTGTTATTTCTGTCCCAACTTTAACTATATATTTTTATTTTGTAGGTATCAATTTATTTATTTGAGAAAGAAATGGAAGAAGAAAGAGGAAAGAGAATGGGTATGTCAGGGCTTCCTGCCACTGCAAAAGAACTCCAGACACATATGTCACTTTGTGCATCTGGCTTTATGTGAGTCGTGAGGAATCAAAGCCACACTGTCAGGCTTTGCAAGCAAGCTCTTTGACCACTGAGACATCTTTCAAGCCCCTAACTTAAGCTTTTAGTAATCCTAATATTCTGCAGCCAGTGAAAAGTTTCTCTCTCCACACTAATTATTATTCCTTTAGTGTTACTTCACTGTAGATTAAGTAATGGTTTTCTAGTCTCTCAACACAGCTTCATGCTTAAGCAATCCTGGTGTGTCAAGGCTTTAAGAATAGGGCATTTGGGCTGGAGAGATGGCTCAGCAGTTAAGGCACTTGCCTCCAGTGCCTAAGGCCCTGGACCTACATAAGCCAGACCCACAAGGTGGTGGCCTGGTTCTCTCTCTCTCTCTCTCACTCTCTCTCTCTCTCTCTCTCTCCCTCTCTCTACCTCTCTCGTTCTTTCTCTCTCTATCTCCCTCTCTCTCTTTCTCTCTCTCTCTCCTTGAAAATGAATAAATAAAATATTTAAAAAAAGAGTAGGGCATTTTACTGTTTTTGGCCACTTTCATTTTAGCCAAATGTCCCTTATTGCTGTAGAAGGATAGGAGAACTTGGGTGTGAAAGAATGTTACATCAACCCCTCCCCTGAATTGCCTTTCTCGGGATTCTGGGCTAGAGTTTCCTTCTTCCTTTCTCCTAGGACATAGAACTTTCGATCTCCCTTCTGCAGCTATGATGTATCCTTCCTCTTCCCATCAGCAAGGGTTTTCCTGACACTCTGCATGGGTCCGCTGATATTGCTGGTTAAACACAAAACTGGGTAGGAATATGGAGCCTCTTTTTTCCATTGCTTCCTCCTTAATTTTACCTGAGAGGACATACCTGTAAGGTCTCACCTTTCCCCTGGGAAGTAAAACACTTTACTCTTCTCAAGAGCAGTGGCTTTGGGCCTGTTTGCTACAAGAGCTAACTGACTCTTTTCCTAAAAGTATAAGACTTTTCCTTCATGGCTAAGAAATAGAAAGACGGGCCACTGAAAGAGGCTTTCTTGTTTTCTCTCCCCTATCCCTGATATATCTTTCAGTCACATTTTGTATCAAAGGACAGAACAAAGCCTGAGAAGGTATAGACTTTCCTCATAGCTGACCTCCTGGGGATCCTCCCCTGTTTATCCTAAGTCATCCTTGTCCTTCAGAGACTTGTTAAATTTTCTCTACTTTTCCTTTCTGCTGGTATTAGCAGTCACCTCTTTCTTCCATAACAAAGGTGACAGTTTATTTGCCTCCTCTCTCTTTGGAGGGAGTGTGTGAGCCTTTAAAAACAGTTCGGGTGATTAGAAACTCACCTCTTGATCTTCAAAAGGACTGATGTTGCGGATTTCTCCTTGCAGTGAGGGTGAAGTGACATTCTCTGGCAGTTCTATACATTCTTAGCACAAATAGAAGCAGCCAGAATATTCTGTGTGAGAAAATACAGACTCAAGGGTACCCAATACCTAGCCTTGATTCATAGACTAAACATAAACTCAGTTTTTCCCTGAAGTAAAAGCCGCCTGCCTGCCTTAGACATCACACTATAACAGTACATTCTTGAGATCCCAACTAAAGATGAATTTTAGGTTAGTCTAACTCTAGTCATATACACTGGAAAAAAATTACTTTTTTCGATGACTCAACAAATTTCCTTGCCTAAATGAATTTAAAGTATGTTTCTCTTCTCTCTCTCTCTTTCTTTCTTTCTTTCTCTCTATCTCTCTCTCTTTCTTTCTTTCTGATTGTTTTGTGAATATAACTAGAAAGTGTCACCATTCTCAGAGGTCTCAGCCATTTTGGAAACCACATCTCAGCATTTTTACCATTGTTAAACAGAGCTGAATAATTTAAACATATCCGTCACTGCTGTCTCATAGAAATGCCCAGGTGAGCCCAGGGTACACACAAGTGCAGGGCCCTGAAGGGAGGATGGCTTTGGGCTAGAAATTTCCACATGCTGTTGAGAAAGGTGATAGACACGTGACCGAGGCGAGCTGGTAAAACAGATGTTGTTTAGAAGAGCCTACATTCTTCTCCAAGTGCCACAATCAAAGAGAAAAGCAAAGGAAAATTTGGGGACACAGTACAGTAAGTTCAAGAAAGAGGACAGAAGTGGTTTTAGCCAGAGGTACAGAAGTGAATTGGTGGGAAGTCCAAGTGTAAAGCACATCAGGTAGTCACCTGTGGCAGCCATGCTGGTCATCCTAGAACTGGTGAGGATCTGATGGGCCACCACATGACACTCACACCCTGGCCAGATGTGTTCTGGACAGTATGTCTTACGTCATAAAGCACTTACTCACGTTATCTTATTTGAAACTCATGGTCATACTATAGAGCAATAACTGAAGTTATTGTTAATCCTGTTTCCAATGAAAACTCCGGGACAGAATGTTCAAAATATATCAGACGTTCCAACGACACCTTTGTCACAGATCAGTAACGCTATTCAGATAGTCTGAATATCCATATGCAAGTGTATATATTTATTGTCCATGTCATGGTTTGATCCAGCTGTCCCCCACAAACAAATGAATGTGTTCTGAATGATTAACCCCCAGCTGATGGCAGTTTGGGTTTTACAACCTTGATGGAGCTGTGTTGTTGGGGGAAGGCTTATGGGGGTTATAAGCCAGCTTCCCCTTGCCAGTGTTTGGCACACCTTCCTGCCATTGTTTGCAGTGCTGTGATGGAGGTGATGTCCACCCTCTGCTCATGCCATCATTTTCTCTGCCAGGATAGAGTCTCCCCTCTCGAGTCTGTAAGCATAATAAACCCATTCCTCCCTCCACAAGCTGCTTTTGCTTGGGTTCTTTGTTGCAGCAATGAGAGAAAGGTTAACTAGACAGTCAAGTTGTATGCAGAGTTAAACACACTCTCTAAATGTGCATGCTTATATACACACATATATCTGATTGCTTAAAATTTCACAGGGAAACCACTAATGAGTCATTCTATCCCACAAATTACAATATGATGAAAGGGAAGAAATTTTAAAAGGAAGTGTCTTCTCCAAAGCTCAAGCAACAAATTTTCATGTGATGTTGGGAAAGTAAAATGTTTTACACCTCTTAAGAGCATAAATCAAATCCTCCCTACCAACACAAGCAACTATTTTGAGATTTTTATCAAGGTAAAAAATTATCTGCAAAGTCATTACTTGGAAGATAGATAGGATTTGAAGATGAGGACAGGCCTGCAGAGTGTAAGCAAAAAGCACTGGTGGATCGTTTGAACATTTTTTCCCTTAAACCTTTCTATACAGTATCTCCCTGCATCATTATTAAAGTGCACTTAGGGCCTTAGGAGTCTGTCTTCTAACTTACAATATGACTTTTTTGAATACAGGAATTGGGAAGTCCACTTCTTTGGCATCCTCAATGCCTAGCAAAATGGATACATACAGTAACCATGCAACAGTATTCAGTGGATGAGAAGTGAAGAGTATCATGGCAAAGCAAAATATATACACATATATGACAGCACCTATACAATTCCATAGTATTGCAGCAGTTTCATATGTATGCATATTTCATATAGGAAATATATATGCATATTTTATGTACCCTCAAAATATGGTTGCATATACCATATAAACTATATTATATATCATTAATTTGAGAATAAAAACATAATATGAGATATTTAAAGGTCAAAATGACCATATGCATATGATACATACACATATGTAACACACAAACAGTATGAAATTATATGGATAATGCTTGCATATACCATATAAACTATATTATATATTATTAATTTGAGAATAAAAACATAATATGAGATATTTAAAGGTCAAAATGACCATATGTATATGATAAATACACATATATAACACACAAACAGTATGAAATTATGTGGAAAATGCTTGCATATACCATATAAACTATATTATATATCATTAATTAGAGAATAAAAACATAATATGAGATATTTAAAGGTCAAAATGACCATATGCATATGATACATACACATATATAACACACAAACAGTATGAAATTATATGGATAATGCTATTATATAAATGCATGTGTACATACAAAAGTGTGTATATACACTATATAGTCATTTTCGATGGCTATTTTTCACATTATATTTTCAGTGTAAAACATTAGGTAAACTATATTTAAAGTGACATTAGCTGGTGTTCATTTTAACCTATAAAAGTCACAATGAAAGATGAAAACCTGTACAGAGCATGTCACACCTAATACAAATGATTTTGAAAGCCCCTTATTCTCTTTCCCACATAATCTGGATGAGAACTAATTGATGGCCACTAGACACTTACAACACACCGACCTACTCATTCTGCCACCACTCCACTCCAACCCAGCGGACAGTTACAACTGCCCCTGAGACAGTCTGCAGCCTGAATCGCCCATTCAGGATTTTCCTGCCCCGTCATCTGTCATCAGGTTCTGACTCCAAAGGGAACATTGAAGGAAATTTTTATGGAAGAAACTAGACAAGTTAAGAAATGTTCATTATTACCCCTTCATTGATGGCCTCCTTCCCAAATTCTGAGCACCCACAACCTTACAACGGGATGGCTTTAAATTCTGGGGGTGGGTGAACCACAGTTCTTTGTTACTGAGGACATGCATTAAACTTCCCTTACATAGGGCTTTCTCAGGGCGGAGCAGAACATGTTTCAGATATATATAAAGAACAGAAACCCAAGTGAGTGGCTGTGTTTAATATGTTTGGTAACCAAAAATCCTGCATCAAATGTACACACCAGAATACAAGGATAGCTATTCAAAGGCAAACAAAATATGTAAAATCTTCAGAATACCCAGAATGACCTGTGTTTTAAGGTTATTTAAGTTTTTTTTTCCCACTGTGACTATACTACATATAACAGAATCTGTACTGGGCTCAGCATGGACTAGAGCATTTTCTTAATCTTTAATTTATTTTCATATAGTAATTATGTATACTAGACTTCAATATGGCGTTTCCCTACATGCAGAGAAAGTAATATTCACTCTCCATTACTTTCTCATTTACCCCCATCACTTCTGTGAAGCCCCTCCATCTTCCCAGATAGTCCTCTATTTTCATGGTGTGTGTGTGTGTGTGTGTGTGTGTGTGTGTGTGTGTGTGTGTGTCCATGTGTGTGACCTTCTGATTTTTATTAAGGTTTCTTATAGGATCCTGGGTAAGGGATTATTTAGAGGAACATGGGATACTTGCTGATGGTACACCACTGAATTAAATAGAAAATGTCTCTCTTCACCCCCCACAACACCTCCCAGAAACTATTAACTGCATATAGATACCATAGTAGCTACCTTTTCATCGCTGGGACAAAACACCCAAACAGAAGCAGCTGATGGAAGAAAAGGGTTTATTTCTAGCTAAGAGTTTTGAGAGGAAGTTGCCATCATGATGGAGAAAGCATGGTAGGACCAGGTACTGGGCATCACATCCCCACATTAGCAGGGAGGAAGAAGAAAGAGTGAGCTTCCAATATCCACTGGGACCGCACTAATAAGATATAATGCTTGCTCCTAGTGATATACCTTCTCCAGCAAGGATCTACCTCCCTAAGGCTCTACCAGCTGGGCATTAAGTCTAAAGCCTAATCAAAAACACATGAGGCTATGGGGGACACTTTATACTCAAACTACTCACTACCAGTGCTCAGGGAGTAATGGGGACTTGTGATGTCCTCCCCCATAGCTAATATTCCCTTACTGAGGTTAAGACCAGAGCCCCCCAAGGCTGAGGTTTCACATAGATGTGTTGTAAATGGACTTCTAATGAGATGGAACTTCTCCAGGATGCTCTTTCTCTCTGCATCCCTGAAGACTCATTCAGAAGTCAGGGATCTTTTGGGATGACGCCAAAGGCTCAAATCTGAACACTGAGCTGGGGATTCCTTCTCAACCACCTTGTGAGGAATTTTGGCTTGTTGGCTTGCTATCCTAGCTAAACCCCATCTAAAGTTTTTAAAGGCCATAAACTGAAAATGGTCAGTATAAATAAGCCAAATTTGAGAAAATTCAAACCTTGCTTGGTTGGATGTTTCTGCTAAGCTGCCTTATCCAAGCTTGTGATAAAACTACCATTCCCTGTAATTCCTTGGCCAGGGAGAAACTTTCCTTTTCATCACATAGGTGAGCTTCCTGTCTAAGAACTGATTGAAATGAAATTGTTTGGATATGTTTTGTGACTGAATAAAGATAGAAGTATGATATAAACTGTATTATCCTTAATCAAAAGTTACTTTTATTTGTAGATCTTAAGGACAACTTAAATTTTTATTTGACAGGTTCCAACAGTTCTAATTTGACATAGCTGCACTGTTTTATTATATCCTGGGATCAGGCATAAATCAAGTGATTTCCCACAGACAAATAAAAGTGGCAGAGTAATATAGTTTCTGGAATTTAACACCTCATGGTCAGGAGGTCACATATGCTAAGTTGCTTGCTTATTTGCCTCTTAAACTATAAGTCTGTGTGCCAGAGACATGAAGCAATGTGACTTACTATAGCAGCAAAGAATGTCTTGGTCTTTTTTTTTCTTATATATAGAATTAGCAGTGTTGAAACAGTAAATCTTGATATTCATTAAGATCAGATTATTTGCCAATATTTTAGAAATATTCATGATTTTCTTTTTTATAAGGTTTAGGAGATTTATTAGACTAAGAGAAGGAAAGAAGAGAAAATACAGAGGGCTTCTGACAATGAGAAGGTAGGAGGGTGCCATGACTTTCTTTTTATATAGCAAGCGCCAGTTTGAGCCAGTGAGGCTTAATAAACATTTTTATATTTGTGTGGGTGTAGTGTGCATGCATGTATGGATGCACGTTCGTATGCATATGTATATATTTTGTCTCTGTGGAGGTCAGAGGTAGGCATAGGTATCTTCCTCTATTCATTCCATGTCTTCTTTTAGGAGACAGCCTTTCACTCAACTCAGAACCCATTAATTCAGTTAAACAAGCTAACAAGCAAGGCATGAGGATCTCCCTACCTTCCCTTTCCCAGGACTGGAGTTACAGGCACGTACCACCATACCTGCCATTGTATGTGTCTTGGAGAAACAAACTCAAATCTACATACCTGTACAGCAAACATTTTGCCCATTGAAACTTCTCCCCAGGCCTAATAAGTGCTTTATAAATTGTCATTGACAGGTGCATGGATATACCCCAGCCTCATTTTGCACTCAGGTTGGGGTCTGTGTAGCCCTAGTGGAGGTTATTACATGTGACTTTTGGGTTGTGACAGGTAGGAGCCCAGGTGTATGCTCCATCCATCAGCCATGCTTGCAAAATTAACTGTTCAGGGCATGAGTTCCAGCTGGTGACTATGATTGGACTAACCCTTTAGCCCCCACTTGGCTATAACACAAATCACAATGAACACAAGAGTATCTACTTCACTTATGGCACACCAATGTATTGAGGTCCTAGCACCCGCTAGAATTAAGCATAAGGAATTTCTTACACATCATGTCCATCCATTTCAAACCACATAGCATTCTTCTGATCAGTACCCTAAGTTAGGAAAAGTTTTGCTTTACACAAGGCTAGTAGCTAGAAAAGAAATGAATGAAGATTTGACCCCAGATCACCTAACTCAGCATCTGTATGTGGCTTCTCCGAAGAGCACATCAGAAGGCTAGGCTGATGGAGCTCTATTAAACCTTGTCAGCTGTATCCCTGAGCAACTCTTCCTCCCTAGAAACAGCCCTGAGGTTAAATGCCACTGTAGTAGCTTGGAGGTGAGATGTGGCCAAGGGATAAAGCAAATCAACGCACTCCCTTGAGAAGGGCAGGTCGGGGTGGTAGTTAAACAGGCAGAAACAAGCTCCATTGCTGCCCACAGGAGGTGACTTGCTGCAGCCCTGGGGCCTTGGTTACTCATTTCTGAAGGCCCGGTGACCTCACAGGCTACCAGCAAGGACAAGGACTGAGGCAGAAAGAGTGGCCTCCTTCTATGGAGCAGGATGTTTTCCCCTATGTCCCCTAAAGGCGAATTGGAGAGAGAGGCACTTTCTGTCTTCTTGTTCACAGAACAACATTGAACTTTCTGAGCCCCGACATGATGCATCACACAACTTGTTTCTGCTTTCAGAATATTGTCTTTTCATAGTCCTTCAGAATACGTTAAGGAGGCTTCACTATATATCACCAATCATGGTTTAAATTTCAAAGCACTAGATAAAAATGACCTTACACTGCATTTGTAGATGTCACTCTCCAAGCCATCCTAACGGAGTTTCCATGGGAACTAATGTACATCAAAGAAAAGGGAAGCCTGGAAAGAGGGTATGTATGTGCGACCAAATTTTCAGTCCCTCTTTCTCTGGCAAAACCAAATGAGGCCCATGTTAAAAGCTGATGAAATTAGATACTGAATTTTGTTTTGTGAATGATTTTTTTAACCTAAGAATCAAACTTTGGAAAGAATCTTCTTAGTTTTTTTATGTGGTTAAGTTAATTTTCCCCAATAACCTTATTATATAGTGTATAAATTATATTAAATAGCTTAAGAGGACATAAAACTGTTATTCCTCTTATAAGATGTTATTACAATAATTATTACATATAGTCACCATTTGAGAATCTACTCTATACCAACTACCAGGATGGCAACATGAATAAAAATTTGCATTTACATAAGATCACATTCCAGGACTGTGCTTTATGGCATATATATTGCAAAAAATACATATATATGTATATATGTGTATGTATGCATATATATAATATATGAGAGAGAGAATGATTAAACAATGCATTCTGGGTGACCATCAATAATTTTCCATTTAAAAAGAATATCTACTAAATAGCATTATTAAAATGTTACAATTTAGAGCCATCATTCCTATATACATTGTCACACTTCAAGCTACCTTTAATTTTTGTCCCATAGAACCCACCTGGATTTTAAATAAAATGAACTAGTTTAATTTTAGAAGTAGTTGGAAGGATACAGTGACATATTCTAAATTATAATCAAATACGGTGATACAAAATGCTACTGTGATCTACAGAGAATTAACTATAGCGATGTTTAATCATGTGATATCAAATTATAATTATGTGAAAACTTTTTTAGGCAAATGTTCTAATCTTACTCTAAAGCCGGTAAATAATTGCATCATCATCATTGATCATTGACATGACCATAAATAAAACTGTGCCTTAACCAAACGTATAGTTATTGATCAATAAATCAGGTTTTTGAGCAAGACTCGAGACACCAGGGAGGTACCTGCAGAGAACTTACAGATTAGCAAGGAGTGAAAATATGAATCAAGCATGGAGGGGTGTGGAGAGTTGAGTGCAGGCTAGACCTTGTTTGTGGAGTGTGTGTAGCTAACAGACCTATGAACAGCTAGAGTCTGATGGGTCCACTGAGACCAGAAACAAAGTGATGGATATTTTGTTCTTAAGTGGAAACTGAACCAATGGCCTAACCAAAGGTTTTCTTACAAGAAAATAATCCAACAGGACCTGTCCTAGAATATACAAGATTATTAAACACAGTAAGGCCTGGTGACTGACAGGAACGAAGTTGAGGAAGCAAGGTCCAGGATGAAGACATGTTCCTCAGACACAAAGGTTATGAGAGGCAAGCTGGAAGGAACAGCTGATACATATTCGGTGCCTGTCATAAACTTTGTATGCACTTTGTATGCAGTCTGCTCACCAAAGGCACTATGTGGGATGTGGTGGTAATCGTTTTTTTAAGGAATATTTTGTTGCCATTATAAAGATTCAAATTAAGAGACATAAAATGTCTTTATATATAATTTATTATTATTAGAGTTTGGGAGATTGTTTGGTTTCTTAGTAACACATCATCATAGAGGATTTTTGTAGCAAAAGACGTGGAGTTAACTTCAGCCTCTTTGGTTAACTCTTGTGTGAGTTTAAATAAATCAATTCATTTCTCAGAGCCTTGGGGTTTCCATCTTTAGAATGAGAGGGATAATATGAAGTATGTTACAGAGTTTTTGAAATGCTAGACCTATGTAGATAGAATACATGTAACAAACAGCCATGTTAGATGATGGGAGAGGTACTCGGCCTCTCTATCCTGTTTATTTCTCTTATTTTCTATGTAGAGTAGCTCTCTGGACATCTCCTTCAGTCTGTGAGATGGCGTTAGATGGAGCCAAGGGAAGCAATATACGCTAATGACTTTAAGCATCCATAGCTCTCTTCCTTTGGGATTTGATGTGGTTACAAAGGCCCATTTTCTCAGATAGTCTAAAACTGGACACAAAAACTCAGTTCTCTGCTGCATTATTGGTGGTGGTGGGGGACTCTTTAGTGCCAGCCATCTAAACCACATAATCCAACAATATAGAAATAAAACTTAAATTTAACTTTCATCTCTTCATCTTTGGTCCTGATGTCTAGTCGGAAAGGGTTGTATATTTGGTAAAGCTCCCAAAACACACTATATAATCCCAGTTCAACAAGGGATAACTACTGGCAATCATAGTTGTAGTTATAAAGACAGTAGCTAAATAAATATTAATATTTAATCTGCATCAGTTCCTCACTAGTTTTGTAATTTTGTCTTCATGATGACGGTTTAAATAGGAACTCAGGCTTCTGTCTGACATATGGCATTGGAGAAGTTTAAACAAGGACTCAAAATCACGTAGCTTCCAAGTGAATCGGGCTGCTTCTAACACCTGCACCTTTCTCTACTAGGTTGTACATATCTGAGCAATGTTTACATGAAAACTCATCGATTTTCTAGAACCCATGGAGAGAATAAGAAAGAAACACAGTTGAAAGATTCATCAGTACATATTTTATTCCTCTCTGCAATTGCTTCCTCGAGTTCATGTATTTGAAGATGATGGCCAACATGTGTGAAGAAATTCCAAATGAAGGTCACAATGGCGGGAAACCCCTTCCTTCCTAACACAAGCAAAGACTCATGGGGATGCCTAAGGTGGATGAACTTCTTTTGACAGAATTGAGATTAAATGAGAAAAAACAAAAAAATTACCCAAGACATTGCAGGTTCAAACAGAGTGAGCAAGTCATGGCCTGAAGGGTGAGGGAAATTCTGAAGATTTCTGAATGAAATGGAGAGTCGGGAATGTTTTTAAGATGTGTGAATCATGTGTTTTAGGAAACCAACTAGACTTCAAAAGAGAGAAGTTTAAGGAAAAACATGAATGGCAGCTTGATCCACTCCAGTACATTGTGGGATGTACTGTGCCCTCTCAGAAGGGCTACCTCGAAGTTCCAATCTTTAGTATGTGGGAATGTGGCTTTATATAGAAATGGTGCATTCTAGAATGAGATGGAGTTTTCCATTATGAGTGGCACTCCTATAAGAAATGGGAGAGGAATGCTGTGGGACAGTTGAGGTAGAGTTTGAAGTTATGCAGCTACACAGCAAGGATTATCACCATCCCCAGAGTTAAAACACAGACACAGAGCATAATCTGTCCTCAAGCTTGCAGAGGAAGGCCGACCCTGTCAACACTTTCATTGTTGACATCTGGCTTTTAACAATATGAGAAAATTAAATGCTAGTGTTCTAAACCCATTAGCTTGGGATAAATTTTTGAAGGGGGGGTTGAAATTTTTATTGAAAATTTTCATGCATGTACATAGTGTACTTTTACCATAAACCCCTCCCAGGACCCTCTCTTGCCCCCTCGCCATCCAGTTTCCCCTGAGTAGCTTTTTTTTTCCAATTGGAATCTCTTCTACTTTTATGGCTTTAAAAACATTTTCTTATTTATTTGCAAAGAAAAAAATAAGAGAGAGAGAGAGAGAGAGAGAGAGAGAAAGCATGGGTACCCCAGCACCTCTTACAACCACAATTAAGCTCCAAAGCTTCTGCCACCACTTGTGAATCTGACTCTACCTGAGTACTAGGGAATCAAAACCAACCAGCCATTAGGCTTTGTAAGCAGGATCCATTAGGCTTTGCAAACAGGAGCCATTAGCCACTAAACCACCTCTCCAGCCCTACTTAGATGGCTATCTTCTCCATCTGTCATGAATGCTTTAGGCCCAATATCATGCAGGAAACCACAGTAGATGTGAGGTCATGAATGCAATGGCCACGTCATGCCCGGAGGGTCAGCTTTATAGACCCCCTCCTATCCTTGGCTCTCACACTTTCTCTCTCTTCCTCAGTGTTCCCTGAGTTTTGGAGGGCATGGTGCAAATGGTTTATTTGGTGCTAAATATGCAATAACCAGGATGCATTTTTAATGGCAGTCCTAAGAAAAATATATTAATAAAGATGAGAAGACTCCATCAGTCAAGAGGTTCCTAGTCCCATGAATCAAGGTAAATACAAAGAGAAGATGGCAGGGATGGTCGTGCACGCCTTTAATCCCAGCACTTGGAGGCCAAGGTAGGAGGATCGATGTTATTTTGAGCCAGCCTGAGACTACATAGTGAATTGCAGTTCAGCCTGGGCTAGAGCGAGACCCTACCTCAAAAAATCCTATCTAAGTAAATAACTAAATAACTAAATAAAAATGAAAGAAGGTGTATGGTGGATGGGATTAGGCTCAATGTAGGACCAAGGACGTAAAGTAGCAACAGAATGATGGAGCCATAAGGGATCCCTGAAATGGTAATAGAATATTTGCTTGAAGGTTATTGGTCATCTAAAAGTTTTAGGTTCCACTAGGGCATTTAGGGAAGAAGGTAATAAGAAGGAGGGCCTTCTTGTTTAAAGGCAATTTAAAAAGAGAAATACAGAACCCAGGACTCTGGCCATCTCCTCTGAGCAGAAGGCCTGGGAACAAAGATTCCCCTAGGCTTGCTATTCCCTCTCCTGGGATTGCCCTCACTCAGAGGAAAGCTCATTAATGAATCTCCTGGAAAGGAAAAAAACCAGCAACAGTAAGTGAAAGCAACTTCTTGTACAAGGTGGGAATGGGCCTGTCACTGAAATCCAAGGCCAGTGAATAGGAGACCAGGTTCAGAGCTCAGAACAAAGCTCTAATAAAGAGATACTGTTACTTGGAGAGGTGGCCTTTTGTCCTTTGTTCTATTACTGGTCAGAAAATGCTGAGCCTGAGACAACAGCTCTGCTAAGTGCCCTTGAGAGGGTCCATTTGAGGTTAGCAACAAAGCCAGAAGTACAGAGCAAATGGGGAGCAGGGAAGAGAATGATGGAGAGCAATGTTCTTTGAAGCCATAACGAATTAGGGAGACCGGGTGCCTACAGCATGAAGCAATCTTGGGTAGTGGGGAGAGGGGCTGTTGCACTCTTAAGATCTGACAGTATCAGGAGACCTGGGAGACACTCACTGCCCTCCTGGGCAGATAGAGAACCTTTCGTATCCATCTTTCTTCAGGACTGTGGACCATCAATGGCCTCTTTGTGATGTTAAAGAAGAATGACTTCAACTTCTGAGACTTCTCCCATGCATTTTCCATATGGGAATACCCTAAACTTTGCAGGGTTTCTCCAGTCACCTAAAATCTCCCAGCCCCGTCTTCCTTTAATTAGCAACTAAGGGTGTCAGCAACAAGTCAGGTTGTTACCCTGGGCAGAGAGAGGGCCTCTGCTCATACAACATAACATAACACAGTTATGTGCTCCATGCAGGACACATCCATGAATGACGCTCTGGGATGGTTTTATATGAAGCGTTTGACCTTCTTGGAAACACTAGGAAGGAAGAGTGTTAATTCCAGTTTATGGATTAGGAGACCATCCATTAGAAAGATGGAAACTTTCCCAAAAGTCACACACTAGATCACAGAGACTCAGCAATCAAATTTAGCTCCCAAACCACTGGGGTTATCCACCGCACCGTATTCTTTGAGCAGTGGGTCCTCTGATGTATCATGACCCATTTGGTGTCCAGGTTCTTGGAGGTTTTTAGTTTGCCATATTGACACAGTCAAGCCCCTCATTCATGGATTTTCTGTCTGTCCCTCCACTAGAGGCTCTGGGACAGAGGTGACCTAAACTGTGACCAAAGCTGGGGTTGGCTTTCAGACCAGGACTTACAAGTGTTTTCTGTCTACACAGCATTTTATGATTTTCTCTGTGTAGAATAACCCCTACCTCATCCGATGTGAAAATGCGGGGCTCAGTAGTCCTCACATTCCTAATTCCTTACCTGTGGGGAAGTGACCTTGTAGTGGAGCAAAGCAGGCACCTTTCAAATGCATTGACTCCAAGCCTTCTGCACAAGGGTTTCCAGTCCTTCCTGCCAGCTGCCCCCAGTGTCTTGATTTAGGCTGTATTTCTTCAGTTTGGTGTCTATGTTTAGCAGATATATAAAGGAGCAAAATGGGTTTAATGGCTTAAAGTGGCAAAGCAATGATACGTGGGCCCCCTAAGAGCAACAAAAGATCCAAAGACCACGGGAAAGACTTCCTGTTTCCTGGTGACAGGAGAGTCAAATTGCTTTTATCTGTCTGTGAGTCAAGGGGAAATTCATGGCTACCCATATGCCTCGAGATGACTCTTTGAAAGTGTCTTCTCATGGGTGGAGAGTGACCGGTGGGTGAGCAATCAGAAGGCCCCCGGAAAGGTCATTCTGATGATAGCCTCATGGTTGATTTAGTTGATGCCTCTGAAGGTGGTTCAGGCGGGCACTCCCAGAATGCTGAGTTTGAATGAATTCAATAGATACCTACTAGATCCGGGTATCTTTGCAATTGTAGGCACTGTGGTTACTGGTCCATCTTGTTCTCACTGTGTCTAACCTTACAGAACTTGCCAGTCTTTACTCCTACCAGACAAGGGAGCCCTATATATAAAACCCAAGCTCTGATATCAGATTTCTCTTAGTAGCAAAGTGACCTCAAGGCAGATGTACTCAGCTTTCTTTCCAACTTCTAGGTCTTCATTTGAAAATGGAAATTCCACAGATTTACGTTGTACAGAAATAGAACCAAGAAGATATTATTGGGATCAAAACTGCACCCACAAGACCACAGTGAACAGACACCATTGCTGGAGGCTTACTTGTCCACAGACCACTCAACCGTGCGTGTCTCCCCTAAGGCAGCTTGCACAGATGCTCAGAGGTAAATCTCATTGTGTTCACAGTAGAATCAAAATAATCTAATCGGGTGAGAGAAGTTTAGTCATAAAGTCTTAAGTTTAAGTGTCCTATGTCAGCCTCCAAGTAGGATTCACTAAACTCATCTAGTTTTACTAATTATATTACTATTTATTATTTCTGTTATATTTCTATTTACATGGGTACAGAAATATAGCATGTCTCCAACTTTATTCTTAATTGTGTTATACAATTAAGCAATCTTTTAAATGTAATACTCCCCTCCTTTCCTAAACAACACATCTCTTTAAGCACAGAACTTCTTGGTATTCTATCCTATAAGTGTTACTTATACTTGCTTCGTATTGAAGTTCATCTTGAATGAGACAGCATATGCCCACCGACTCACACAGCTTGTACATCTTTGTCACTGACAGAGCAGGTGCGTGGGTATATTACTCAACCAAGGTGGAGGGTATAGAAAGTTCTTTAGATACTTGAAGTTATCTTTTTTGCAGTTATGTGGGGGTGGGGTGGGGTGGGGAGTGGGTGTGTGTTTTCATGGGTGTGGGTGTAGGTGTGCCTATAGATACCAGAGGTTGGCATAAGGTGTCTTCCTCAATCTCTTTCCACCTTATTTATTGAGACAAGGTCTCTCACTGAACCCAGAATTCACAGAATCAGATTGTTAGCTAGGAAGCTTGCCCTGGTATCCAACTGTCTCTACACTGGAGTGACAAGTGCTTGCCACCACACCTGACATTTATGTGTGTTTGGGGATTCCAGTTCACCCTTCACACTTGTTCAGAAAGACCTTTCCTGACTGCCATCACTCCAACCCCAATTCCAGTTGTTTTGAGTATTTCATATAGACAATTTCCTACCCATGCCTTGACCTTCTCTCTAAGTGGAATGAAGGGGACTCTGGGAAAGGGTTCAGGTCTGCTGGAATATTGATAAGTATTCCTGCAATTCTTTTTTACTAATAATCCCTTAATATTGGGATTATTCAGTGATTTAGTACTGAAAAGTTGAAAGATTTTAGCAACACCGAAAGACACTCTTGACCTTCTAATGCCAGTGCAGGGTGCTACTGGCTTTTTTTTTTTTTTTTTTTTTTTTTGCTACTGGTATTTTTGGATGTTCTCAGGAGATATTTGATATCTTATGATGAGAATATTATGACACAATAAACACTGTCAAATCAAGGCTTCCTTTAATGATAAACTGCAATTATTTTTACCTTCTCTGTCTTAGAGAAATTAAACAGGACTGTTTGTCAGAATTCTTCCTTTAAACTCACACTAGAAACTTACCTATTGAATATCTATAGGTGTAAACACTTTCTTCTTCAGTATCTCACTTAGCTTTACTCACACCTTTGTTAGGAATAAACTGAAAGTTGCAGGAAGAGAATTTACTTATCTTGTTACTGAATCCAGCCTGACTCTAATACCTGACACTGCTTCCATCATACTGATTCTATGGCATTCTCTGGATTAGCCAAATTGTTCAAGGTCGGGTCTCATAACAACATAAGGAGAATAACATGAACAAAAATAAATAAATGATCAGAATGCAATATGCAAAGGAAGGGGAGGAGTGCTTTGGAAAACCAGGATCCAGACACAAAGTGTCTGTGGCATTCATGACCTCACAGTGGCTGAGGCCACCTACAATCAACCCAAAAACTAGGAAAGCAAAGAACTGAAGACATCAAACAAGAACATGGACTAGTTTAGAAGAAGAAGGGGAGGAAGAGGAAAGGCGACAAAGGAGTGTGGTGGGAGGGGGTTATGATCAGGTTATACTATGAATATGTATGGAGAAGGCCAATAAAAAGTTTTTCTTAAGGTCACTAAAACCCACATAAAGTTAAAAACTGGACCTTGATTGTTAAAAAGAAAACTATAAAAATGCCTGGGGACATTTTTTTCTATGTATGTGTGTGTCCATCACAAAATAACTTCCATTCAAAACTCATTCTTTCTCTCTATTTTTCTCATATGTATTTTAATTAAAAGGTTCAACTTGGATATTAAACTTTCATGTCCTCCCTGTCTATCCAACCCTCCGGAATACTGCTGAGTAACATGGCATTCAGAGAACACCATTGTGTCTACTAACGTGTTCTGAATAGCCAAAGTGTCCTCCTAATTCTTTGAAATTCAGACATCCTGAGGTTCAGAGGACCTCTCACTGGGACTTCAAACCATGTTATAGGAATCTCTCTCTTTTCCTTTATTTCATAAACGGGGAAATAGATCAAATAGAAGTTAAGTGGCATTTAGAGGTTAATGCAAAGTAATGGCAAAGCCTGACAAAGGCATCACCCTCTGTTCACTTACAGTTACTGTTCATATCACCTGAAATTTCTTCAGCAGACAGAAGGGGTCTATGTCAGACAAGACATTCTCTCTTTTTATGAGGTTTACCAAGCAGATTCACCATGAACTCTCATCCAACCAGTATCTTCTCACTCTGTCCTACAACATTTATATACAAATCAGGTGAGCTTCTCATCTTTCCTTCCATTTGTGGTATCTGTTAAGGGCCAAAATGCAGATAAAAATAAAGTTTCAGGTTCAATGCAAATTCATCTACCCAATTACTTGGTACAGTGACTTTGCAAACAACCTAAGTATTCATGTAATGCTTCTGATAAAAAAAAAAATGCTCTTTGCAGGTGGCCATCGCTCTACTATTCATTAACAAAGCCCTGTAAAGGAAATAATTACATTTTTAAATTGAACTTCAAATCTTTAAAGGCAATAAATAAAATAACACTATTAGTAAACATCCCAACCATTTGCCTATTGCAATTCCAGTTTGAAGACTGGAACTTTCCAGGTCAGGGATTTACAAATAATATTTGGCTCTAGATCAATAGACAATAGCCAAATCCAACTGCTGCCTGATTTTATAAATAAGGCTTTATTAAAATAATAGTTTGCTTCCTTATTTGCATACCATCAATGACTACATCTTGGCAGTTGAATAGTGTAAGCAGAGAACATAGGACCCTGGAAGTCTAACATATTTACAAAAAAGAAGACAACGATAACTAATGTAGATTAAACAACATACCATGTCTGGCAGCTATGAACAGTAACCTGGACTGTCTCATAGCACTTAAAAGTTTAATTTTCAAAGTCCCATGTAACATATCCTCAAGGTCCTCCCTTGAGGCCACACACTTGAGAATCAAACCCAGCCAATTTTGACTTTTCTCTGAACAGATTCACTTTGTGACAATCAAGCCATGAAGACAGTTTTGCTGAAAGACCAGTCAGTCCACTTGTAGCAGGTGAAACAAGCTCGTGGGAACTATCTGAGGACTTTGATTTGCAAGCATTTGCTCTAATTACCAGAATGCTGTAGATGTAGAACTGTGACACTCTGTCTGCCAAGCCAGGAATTCTGAATGTCTTGGTGGGAGTGTGATACTACAGTGTCACTTTGATTCTGGCTTCTTCTATCTGGCATAAATATATTTTCTTTGTGCATATTCTTTTTAGATGCAGAACAAGAAAAAGCATGACTCTTCTTTTTTTCCCCCTCTCCCTCTTCTTTTCAGGAGAAGCTGCTGTGAAGTCATAATTATGTTCACTTCCCACTGGCAACTGGCAAGCCCTTTATTTTTGTGTCTTTGAAACTCACCAAGAATAAATAAAGTCCATTTCCTCCTTGAGGGGCTATTCTGCCATTCCATCTAGGATTTCACAGTTTGCCAATTCCTGAAGCATCTATTGTTATAAATAGTTTTATGGCCTTAAAAAAGGGAGCTATATAAAATGAGGTGAGAAGGAAAAATATCTTAAAAGAATATGAAAAAAAATCAACATCATCTCTAAGATGCAACAAATTTACTAGCTTTTAAAAACTTATAATTATCATTGTTGGTTAATTGGTACCATAGATTACCCAGTACTGACATGTAATTTTCTAAGACAAAAAAGGTTCCTATTGTTTTACTGTATGCTGTGGATTAGGGACTTTTTGTTTTATTTTTACACATTGGAGTACAAGGGCAAATGTCATGAAACATGTGAGGACTTAGATAATGAATTGCATCCTAAATTTAGAAAATCTTTCAGACAATACAGAATGATTCATGGTAGGGAATTTAATACCAAGAAGGCAAGTGATTGGTACTTTTGTTTACAAATAAACCAACTTTTCTGAGCTCATGTCTGAAGAGGGACAAGAAATATTAATGAATATTTCTTCTGACCTTCAAAAAAGGTCACAACAAGACTGTATTATTTATGTTTTATAGAAAGAGATATCTAATGCCTACAGATTCATTTGGATAGTAACTTTAATTTTTAACAAGCTGATAGATACCTTTGTCTTTTAATGACCATTATACTAACAATCACCAAGAGCCTATAAAAATTCAATGTTTATTTGTTGATTAGTCTGTTTTCTTTCATAGGTGCAATTACTTCTTAATTCAGTTTTAGGACACCCTAGCCTCTCTCCAGAAGTCGGTGTTTGTTGGGGATGTAAACAGACTATAGATTGGAGGTTCTGGCTTCACACTTTCTGCTGGGAAGCAACTCTGGACGTGGTATTTAATGGCTTCCTGCCTATCTGGCTTGTGAAGGAATGCATGTAAGGGAAGACAGATGTGTGTGGGGGACTCTCTTGTTTAAACATCAGGCCCTTTCCAAAACAGCAGATATTGAGGCCCAAATAAAGGCATTAGTACTTTGTAAACATAAGCTCATGCCTCAAGTCTGGATGCATTAATGATAACACCACCAAGAAAAATGTGGCAAAGAAAACTTGGGATGAACCCAAAAGACACAGGATCTGAGTAAACTGAAAAGAACGTGAAGCAATGGAGCACGCTGCATCTAAGATGAGTTTCTTTTTTGATTCATTCCTTACAGATTACCACACACACAGAGATGAACTCATGGGATTTACATTCAATAATGGATAACTTTTGGCATTTATTTGAAGTTTCCCTTTAGGGAAAGTGATTCAACTATTTCTTCAGAAGTACTTCATAATCAAGCAGACCCTTCGCATGATCACATTCACCTCCTAAGTCTAAGGTCTTCTGTTAGATCACCTTTGAAATCTGTAGACATCTCGAGTTGAAAGAGATGCAGAAAACTAGAAAGTATTCACTTGATGCAAACAGTCTCTGTTGATGATAAGTCAGTCTACACTGCACTAACCAGGAGCCTTCACTTCACAACCAGTGCTCATGATGGGTTTACCTGAAATCACAGGTCTAGTCAAGAGACAAACAGAATCCATCAGCCAAGACAATGGGAAATACAAGTGAACAAAAGAAACACACTGGAAAATGAAATGATTTCCTAGAGACTAGACATTTCCTAGAGACTAGCCACAAGGTGTCAGTTCTCCGTCTCACATGGCTTTTGTGAGAAAGAAGTGAAATGTGCATGAACCCCTTAGTGTTGAAATAAAACTCAAGAAACGGTGACCCCATCATTCATTCCTACACTGATGGCTAAAACCAGAGAATTTGGAAATAGACACATCCTAGGAAACTCTACCCCTTTTAACCTCTCTAATCCCCAATTTTCTCATTTGAGAAATAAAGATCCACCATCAACATGTCCTGTACACACTTCCTCTGGTTTGTGAAATTAACGACACCTATAAAACTGGGAAAAGTCTTCCTAAAAGATTTAGTTTGATCTTCATTCAGAATGGTCACCATGATATCCACTTGGGATGAGAGAAAGACGGGATGAGATTCATTCATTCAGCAAACATTTCTGGCAGTAACCACTGCTAGGATCCCCTAAATTCACTACCACAGTGTCTGTGAGCAATTTAGATCATTTTCATAAGGGGGAGAAACAGCTCCATAAGGCTGAAAGTATTGACCAGACTTTCTGTGCCATAAGTGTAGACTGATGAAGAATACAGCTAAAATTTCTTTTTAAATGTCAGTATTTTCCATTTCATCTTTTAGCACATATAAGAGAGCTGAGACTTTGTGGTCCTTTATCCCCTCAAGTTAACCTAAGCGAACATCTCTTGGGTGTTCCATTTGCCTCCCAGAATAAAACTAAGAGGTTTCCGCCTCTGTTGTGTCCCTTTGCCAAGTCAAGTAGTCAGAATCAGATCTACCTGACATCAGCTTTCCTTTCTGTGTCTTTTCCCCCCTGCATTCCCAAATGACTTAATATCCTTCCTATAAGTTGGTGTCGCTCATATAAATTAAAGAACCACCCAACCTTGTAAAATAAATTCAGATCTTCCCTTGTTGTTTATTGAGGGACCATAATGGGTAGGAAGCTGGACACTAGGGGTTCAAAGACCCCCAGAATAATTCATATTTCTAAGGAAATCCACAGGCTACAGGATGGAATAGACAGGATCCAGTGACCCCTAAGGTGAGGGGCTGCAGTCCAGGTACAGATAAATGCCCTAAGATACTACAGGAAGAGAAATTCAAAACCTGAGAGGAAGCCAGAAGTGGCGGTGCATGCCTTTAACCCTGGCACTCAGGAGGCAGAGGCAGGAGGATCGCTGTGAGTTTTGAGGCCAGCCTGAGACTACATAGTGAATCCCAGGTCAGCCTGGGCTAGAATAGAAAACCTAACACTAAATAAATAAATAAATAAATAAATAAATACCTGGGAGGAGAATGGATGGGAGGTATAAAGTAAACTTCTTGAAGTCCTTAGTGTTTGATCTGAGGTGATTAAAAATTTCAATTACCAAAGGAGGGGAAGCAGAGGGAAAAATATGATCCAATCATAAAGATTCTGGCATCTAATTATAACCTGAACTTCATTACTCTCATAGGATGTCATCTTTACTAATGCAAACACAGTGACCAAGAAGGATTCTTGAAATGAAAATTCACCTTCCACACACTCATGGTGTGGCCTGGCTTGAGAATCCTAACTTCTCTATAATCCCCCAGCTATTGAGGGACAGAGGGGCACCTCCACACATTCACAGTTGGCACACTGAAGACTTAAGTGCATGAATATTTGAGTCCAGTTACTAATGCATAGCAAGTGCTCAATTAATGATTCGAATACTCTAATTAGTTGTAACAAATATACATATCAGGGTTAATAGAAATAATTGCTTCTCAACATTACAAAAGATAGCATTTTTATACAAGACAAAGAAAGTCATTTAGTATTTTTTTATTCAGCTGATAGGACAAGGGCTTAGGAGGAATATAGTGATGTTCTATTCTGTTTAAAATCACATGAATATCATTGACTCCATACTTTTAAGATTTATAACATTCCTCCATAGCATCTATCTAGAAAAAGCTTTTGAATCTCACTCTATCTGGCGTTTGTGAAAGCTGTGTCAATTCTTTCCACTCATTTACTGAACAAGGAGAAGTGGAATCTCAGGGATCTTCAAGCAGATGGTCTGCTCGGCAGCTCACAGGATGGGTCCAAACCCAGCTGGAAGAATTTAGAGAGAGTGCTAATCCTTGTCACACTGGTGGCCTGGTAACTGCTGAACAAGCTACATCTTCTTGGGCTGGCTTCCTCTCCCAGCTGACTCTGCCTTCCTCATGACCCTCTCTTCTCACTGATATTCAAAGGAAATTCCATGATGTGCCCACCCCTAAAGTACACATATATCTAAATAACATGCAATCATATTTACTTTGTGTATGTGGTATGTGAGTGCATGTGTATGAGAGGGTGCATATGTACATTTATGCCTGTGCATGAGGAAGCCAGAGTTCAATGCTGGATGTCTTTCTTAATCATCCTCAGATTTTTTTTTTGAGACAGGTTTTCCATTGAACTTGGGACATACCAATTTGGCTAGATGAGCTGGTAAGCAAGCCCCAGGAATCCTCCTGTCTCTGCCTCTTCAGCACTGGGTGACAGGCATGCATTTCATATCTGTCTTAATTGGGTGGTGGGTATTTGTACTTGTAGCTTAATGTTTGCCCATCAAGCAATTTACTGACTGAGCCATTTCCTCAGCCCCAATATTCAGTAATTACCATAACAGAAATGATTCCTATGTCTTCTTATTGCACTTGGAAAAATGATCCCATCACTAGAGCATCTTACAGCCCTGACTGCAGCATACGGGAAAGACAATTATGTCTCTAACTTAGCCATTATTAGTGTAGATAAAAAAGAATAGTTTCTATAAGTTTATTTTGTTATACCTGTGTTTGCCACATTTTAAAATAAGTCTCTGTTCAGAAAATGTGGAGAAAATAATCTAGCTCAAGACCCTGGTGTTCTTAATTATTCAAAAATTCTTTAAATAAAATATTATATGGTAGCTGTGTTATGCATGCCAAGAACATCTCACATTTGAGCCTTCAGAGTCAGAAAATAGGTGCATAATAATTAGACTTCAACAAAACCACCTTATCCACTCTTGCCACTAATAAGGAGATGATTATTAATAAGGACCATAAGAACCTGCATAGGAGATGAGAATCTCTTGATAAAGTAAATGTAGGGCTGAGGAGACGGCTCGGTTGGTTAGCATGCTTACTGCACAAGCATGAAGACCTGACTGTGCATCCATAGCAGCTATGCCAAAACCCCAGCAACTCGAGGGCTGAGGGAGGTAAAGACAGAATGATCTGTAGCTCAGAGGCCAACTAGTTTAATTGAAAGAGAGAAAGAAGATAGAAAGAGAGAGAAAGAGAAAGAAGAAAGAGAGAGAGAGAACAACAGCAATGAGAAGACAGTGAGGTCCAGGTTCACAGACCAGGTTCATCTTGAAGGAGGAGTGATACAGGAGGACCCTCAATGTCCTCCTCTGGCCTCCACAAGAGTGCTCCACCACCCCACATGCACACAGTAGTAGAGGCACCAGACACTATCTTCAAAAGCAGATCTTGCACTTAAATCCAATGAGTGTGTGTGTGTGTGTGCATTCGATTTCCTTCATAAACCCTCTGTGCCATATGTAGGCTATGTATAAAGATACATATATATACATGAATATATACATGAACATTTTTACATGCAACATAGAGTATATGAAGGAATACATACACAGCTTATCTAAGTTCAATAATGCATTTTGGTGAATTATCAGGTTATTCATAAATAGCTCACAGGGGCCAGTAAAAATCAATAAGAAGATCAGCATGCAGAAATATATGTAAGTATCTGATAGGTCAGTGGAAATGTACCTGTTAATTACACATCAGAGAGCGACTGCTCACCGTGGACAAGCACGGGTTGCTTCCAAGAAGCAGAGGGGCATCGAGGAGCACTTCTTCACTGAGCAAAGACGAGAAACTCAGACAAATAAAAAAAAAAAAAGATTCTCAGCACTTAGGAAAAGGAGAAAGCTGCCTAAAAGCCTCTCTCACCACCAACAAAACTTTCATTAAGTAAAAACTTAAATAAGATGCCCATTAAGAGTGTCTCCCAGCTGAGCCTGAAAATATGTTTGGTGTCAAACAGAATTTCCTGGGTGTTAGTAGAGTACCTGTTGGAAGGTCTCACTCAAATTAAGGGGTTCATCTCCAACTCTTCTAAGATGGCTCTACTTATTGCTTCCTCAGAGATGAAGCCAGCCCGTTAAAAAAATTATAATATGGTACCAGGACACACACACACACACATACACACACACACATATGCTGTCTCTCTCTCTCTCTTTCTCTCTCTCTCTCTCATCTCTGTGTCTTTCTTCAGTCACTCAAGACCTGAAATCGTTTCTCATAAGGGAAGAATATCAGCTACAACTGAACTATGAACTATGATGCAATATCTTCCTTCTCAGTATCTTTCCTCCCAATTAAGGGTGTTATTCGAAGATACTCAGATTTTTTTCCCTCTGACTCGTTCATTTGTTTGATTTTTTTTTTTTTTTGGCTGTGTCGCAGTCAGTCACACGCCACTGGGATGAATCTTCAAACCAGGCATAGTTTTGGGGAGGAAAGGATTTATTTGTAGCTGTAGATACAGGGGAAGTTCCAGAATGCAAAAGAGGCTGCTCTCCTTTCACAAGTCCAAGCAGAGAGAGAAACCCATCACCAGCACTATACATACAGAACAGCAAACAGGCAGGAGAGCAAGAGAATTTTTTCCTCCTTATATAGCCTTAGGGTGGGGTCTTGCAACCCTTCCCCAGACTTAATGGCTTCCTGAGTCTCTGGAATTTCCTTCCTGCACTGCCCACACAGGAAAGGATGTTTACTTCTAGCTCTCCTGAGCTTCTTTACATCCTGCCTGCTACTGAGAGGCTGCCTTCCTGTGAACATCCTCAGAGACCCACCCAAGATTACTTGAAAGGTCAAGTTGACATCAAAACTTAACCATCACAGGGTGTGTGTGTGTATGTGTGTGTGTGTGTGTGTGTGTGTGTGTGTGTGTGTGCGTGAATGCAGAAATACACAAAGCAAGGTATACATTTGGTGGCCAAGTCCGAGGACATCTTTCAGGCAGGTCCTCACCTTCCACCTCATTTGAGACAGGATCTCTTGCTGCTCATGGCTCCACTCATGAGCTTCGGGAAATTCCCTGGTCTCTGTCCCCCTTCTGCCATAGGTACACTGGGCTTACAGAAGTCCATCACAACTGCTGGCTTCTCTGTGGGCTTTGGGGTGTCTGAACTCAGGTTCTCAGAATTGTGTGGCAAGGAATTTATCCACTTAGCAGATGCCAAGTCCTTCTCTGAGTTTTGTTGCTTAAAATTTTGTTGGTTTCACCTGAGGCAGCATCACACATGTGTTTACCTGGCTTTCCTGTGTCTTTCTTTCCCTCTGCACGCTGACATTCTTCTCCCTCCCTGTACCCCTCTCACTCGCCTAACTAAACTTCCTGCGGCATTTCCTCTAGTTGGTTTTGTTTTTATCTATGTATCCCAGAAATATCCCCAATTTAAGCAGAAAGTACAAGCATATTGCTAATAAAAAGTCATGTTATTCTATACACTTAAAAAATTCATTCATGCTCAAACATTCCCAGAAATATGCTGAATTCTATTTCAAAAGCCCTATAAAAGGCCCTCAGTCCCTCCTCCTTCTCCTTTAGTGAACAAACCTGTGCTAAATCATATATATTCCATATAAATAAAACACTGTGATCCAATTATTATTCAAGTTGCTACACTACTGTTCTCTCTGTCCTGTCAGAGTTCTATAAAAACAAATATAACAGAGGAGACCTAGAAACAAAAGGAATTGATTTCATACCCTTCTAAATGTGGGGAAGCCCCAGATCAGGGCCTTAGTGGTCAATCTCTCCAGATCATAAGATTCACAAGGTGGAAGGAAGATATGGTCCCTTGATCCTAAGAGCACTTTCTCCTGTTTCAACCATCACCCAAAACCTTATTCCTTACTTCTTCTATCTCCTTATGGCTGCTAGGATTGTAACATATGAACTGGGATGGGTGCACACGTTTAGTCCATAGACTCTTTTTTCTTTCTTTTTTAAAATTGTTTTTAATAAGTAGAGACTTTGTATGTACAATTCATGGGTCAGTCCCACTGTTTCCCTCCTCCCTGCCCCCATCCTCAGTGGGATTGCTGGAATGCTTCTTGGAATGGAGGGTTATGAGTTGTGTGAGCAGCAGTTAGTTAGAGGGGCATTATCTCTGGATATTCCCTCCTCCATGTCTCTTATAATCTTCCTTTCTCCTCTTCTGCAAATTTCCCTGAGCCATGGTGAGTGAGTTTTAATTCTGCTTCATTGATGAGCTCCTAGCAGCCCTTGTATTTCTGCTTTGGACCATTTAGAGTATTCTTGGTGTCTGTCTCCATCACCCTGAACCCTTCACTGGAAGTGGGATCCAAGCTAAATTCCTTTGGAGACCAAGAATTTAGACTCCAAGGGGAAGCTTCCACTCCATAAACTCTTCAACTGAACTTTAAACATTAGTGTAAATATCTAATTAGAATGTTAAAACAATTATTTCACTAGAAAGCTCTTAGAAAAACAACCACTACTTTCTAAAGCAAGGCTTCCTCACTGTGCTGAATCAGAAATTTCCAGTCCAGTTTTTAAGCTTGACTTCTTCATCGTGAAAGCACTTCAGACTTTTGCTGGGTTGCTTTCCATTTTCAAGTTATCACTCATGACTCCATCAAAGCAGTCACATCCGAGAGCAAAAGCAAAAACCGAGTTACAAAGGTGAAAAGTAGCAGGAAGAAAACCTGTCGGAGAAGTGTCTCATAACTTACAAGTATGTGGGAAACACATTTTCATGAAATACTGCTTCATAGAATAGTCAGTTGTGAAAAATAAGAAAATAATTTGAAATAACTATTAATAATATCAATGGAAAAAATTCACTCCAGCCTTGTCTCTGGGTACCATATCCACTTAGATAAATTAGACTGGATAATACCAGTGATGTTTTAATATGATCTGAAAGACCTATGTCCCATCCCAATTCACAGATGACGTATAAGTTCATCTGTTTTTCTTTCATTCTTACCAAAGGAACTGAACTGAAACACATAAAATAGATGGTCAAATAAAGCGTAGTCCTAGTATAAATTATGGTTAATATAAATTAAATATTGTCTCTATAGAAAAATGTTTCACCTTAAGGGCCCCCTACTAACAATGTATGTTGCAAGAATGAAATTACAACCAATAACATTGGGTGTCTGGCTTCCAACTGAAGACATCTACAAAAGGGTTGGCAAATGACCTTCCTTTCTGCTGTGAAGGTCACACAAATTGGCATCTGAGGCCAATGAGCTGATAAGGACTTTGAAGTCACCTGCAAGGTGGATGGGGAAAAACGCTACCAACACACTTAGTAAATGACTGGTCCAGGCTATCCTTGAGTTAAAATCCATCCATAGTATTGAGTAGCTGATAATGTACACCTCCTGTACTCAGGGAAGGAAGCAGGTGGAATTCCTGCTGAGGTCAGAGGAGAGACACTTTAACATGAGTGCCACATACTTCCAGCATTAATTCATCCTGTTGGAGAGGTCCAGGGATAATTTCTTGTTTATGTTTTCTGCATCTCTTGATCCACTGCAGAGCTCCAATGTTGCCAGAGAAGGTGGTACCACAGCCGGCAAGAAGACATCCTTAGTGCCCAAAGTGAAGAGTAAAATACTTTTTGAAGAGAATAAGACTATGCATAATAATTGTTTATATATAGTCATATTCATATATGATATATATTTGATGTTTATTAATATGTAGATATTTCATAATATACAAATCTGTATTTAGTATAAACTTACACATTTTATAATATAAATTACAAATATTTTATATAATACAGACACCTATACATCACTGAATGTATAAGCCCTATATTAGATACATATGTATTTAATATAGTAATGGAACTTTATAATGATTTTTACAATGGAACATTATAATGGTCTTAGAATGTAATGCTTAAACTTGAGATAAAATCCTCCCATAAGAAAATGCAGAAATCATCATGGATTTCTCTATGACAGGAATCCTGGCCCCACCATTTATCAAACATGCTGACATGGGACTTCTTTGAATCTTTGTATTTTCAAAATATCAAAAGGATTCAGAGAGCTGCATAGGACAAATGAAATGAGATATTAAAATATGCACAGAAAAATGCTAACAAACTCAAGTCCCATCAGCCCACTGCCTTCCCTTTCTCACATTTGCTCATTGCTTTTTTTTTAACCATTAATTGTGTTTACCACTGTTCAAAGACACTCCACAGAAGCTTGGCTTTCTGCCTGGAAACCTCAGCTAAGGCAGTTGGAAGTGTACCTCTTCTCCTGAGGATAGGCTTAGGTCAGAGGAGAGTTGACTTCAGTGGGCTGGTGACACCCTCCTGAAGTCATAGGGAGACATATTTTAAAAGGCCAGTAATGAAATACACCCTAGTTTAGATGCTACATTCATAAGCAATGGGAGGGGATTTCTAATGAATGAACAACAGGTTAAAACTGCTTTGAGAATTAAATTAATAAAAGAGCATGTGTTAAAATGGAGAAATTTATCCTAATCAGTGCCATGTTAAAAAGAAGGGCACCTAGTAAATGGTCCCAAACTGAAAGCCTTCCTAGCCTGTAATTTTTCAATTACAGTTCTCTATGTTGCATCCAGAAACAATTTAAATACAAGTCAGCTCTGCCTATACAAACACCAGAAGCCATGCCGTAAGTCACCGGGGCCATCCTCCAGAGCGCGCCCTCATTATGCAGAGCAAGTGGAATCACATTGATATCTAGACTACTGGTCATCAAACTAGACCCACAACCGGTCTTGCTTTTGCAAAAGAAAATCTCTTGTGGGAACAGAACCATGGTCGTTTAAAAGAGATGTGTTCCATAAACTCATGTGTTTTGAATGCTTATTCCCAACTGATGGCCATTTGGGAAGTAGAGGCTTCTGAAGGAGCTGTGTTCTTGGGGGGCAGACTTTGGGGTGGTATAGCCAGCTACCCCATGCCAGAGCTTAGCTCATTCTCTTGCTGATGTCTTCCATCTACTGTTACATGAAGTGATGTCCAGCCTTTGCTCATGACATGCTTTCTCCTGTCATCGTAAAGCTTCCCTTCATGACTGCAAGACAAAACCTGTTCCTCCCATCAGCTGCTTCAGGTCAGATATTTTGAATCTACAACAACACTATCCCCACTGGGTTGCTAAGTTGATGTGCATAATGGAATAGCAGAGATAATATAGCCTGCAAAGCCTAAAATATTCACTTTCTGGACCTTTAAATAAAGGTTAGACAATGTGTTATGCCCTTTAACTCTCAAAAGTAATCAAGGATGAGAAGTTGAAACACCAACTGAGTAATTCCATTAAGTTGTTACAGACACTGCCATTATTTCATTCAATCAGCCAATAACAGTGGTGAAGATGTGCTGGGAATCATGAGCCTAGAAAGGAGCATGGAATGAAGTCAGCTTGGAAATGAAGATTAATGATTAGGAAACTTTGGAGAATCTATTTAGAGTTTTAAAGAAATGTTAGTTTTCTGATCTTGTATCAGTTACTTTCT